>CM067374.1:69702033-69714533 GCA_034401795.1 Chaetoderma sp. LZ-2023a
TTGTTGAAAACCACTGCGCCGATTTGAATTATATTTGGGAGGAACAAACCTTAAGGCGCATAGCTGCAACTTTGTTCAAAGGAAGCCGATCAGCCAATTTGGCCATCTGCCATCTTGGATTTTGCCCAATTTTTAGAACCAGCTCCGAAAACTGCCTGTGGGATAGATTCAAAACTCATGAAACATCATCTAGGCCAACAGGTGAACCAAGTTTGTTCAGGAACCTGATTGGCCAAATACTTTGGTGGCCATCTTAGATGATCTAATTTTCATGAAAACGACTTCTCCCGAATCGCAGAATGCATGATTAGGGATTATTCCGGATTAAGGGCCATTCAGATTTATTCAACGGAAGTCAGTACATTAAAAACATGGCCACCATCGACCAATTAGATTTCAACGCTTTTGCGGACCATTTGAAAATCGAGCCTTTGTTTGTTGTATGGGTTTTGACAGTGAAAGTGCTAAAATATACGTTTGCATTTGTGCGAGATGCGACTTCACACACTTGAATCTGATTCATGAATCATGTTGCTCAAATGAAGCTGATTGGTCAATTTGCTTGGCAGTCATCTTAGCGTTTGCACTATTATCCAGCTAACATCTGTGTGTTTGAAACAAATTTCTCTGTTCATGTCAAATTCTTTAGTTCTCTATTTGTGGGGCCTTTCTCGTTCCGATATAGACATCACGGATTTTCAGAACATCTACGTGAAATGATATAAAAGCCGTATATACATACATCTCACTAGCCAATCTTCCAGGTGAGCGATATAGGTGTCATGCACCTCTTGTTCAAGTAAACCATAATTGCGGTTTTCTTTCGTTATTTTAAAAAATGGACATTCTCAAAGTTGCATTTCATGAAATAGATGAACATTGCTTTAGATTTGCCTAATACTCGCTTTTCCGGATGTTAACATCAAGCTATTCCTTTATTAGCACTTTGTCGGTCATAGCAATGCGCAATTGTGCGATTCTATGCAGCGAGAAAAAATTGGAGACCTTTTGACCTCTGGTGACCTAATTACATAACTGATTTACCTATGGAAAAGGAGAAAGGCCCATAAGAGCAACATTTGAGTGGTTATTTGCTAGTTTCCTATCATTATACCGAACGTTTTGGCCATTTTCGTTATGGGTCAAGCATTTAAATTTAACCCATCAAAAGCCATAGTCCCAGTTTATCACCTGTTATGTGCGTACGTGCGTGCGTGCGTGCGTGCGTGCGTGCGTGCGTGCGTGCGTATGGTGAGCCCTGGACTAAGGAGCTCTCTATGTGCCGTTTTCATCATGGTTGTACATGTTGGGCTGTTTGCCAGTTTACCTCTTATTATGGTTGTGAATTTTACTAATAGAAAGTTACTTGAAGTTGCTGGTGTTGACTATATATTGGCATACGGTGATACGTATGCCCTATCATAATATTCTTTTCGAAATCCACGTTGTCAATGCCGTATAAAAGTTGAGTAGCTATGAGAGTGGTAAGAGAGATATCGTTTAGGACGAGCTGGTTTTGAAGAGAGATTCTGCTCGTTAAAAAAGAGCGCAATGGAGGAGATAGTGACTTGTGGATTCATCAATATGTCCACATGAACAGATAGGCTATCAGTAACAGTGGTCAAGCTACTGACATAGAGGCCGTCACATTTTATCATCAAACTAAGTAACCCTTTGATTTCACCAGTCTAACCGCGAGCACTTGTTAGCGATACACGCTTTCCTTGTCTGATGGGTCTCCAGACACACCGATGCTCTAGTGGCACTGTCCCGTTACAATATATAGGTAACGCTGTGCTTATAGCTTGGCGGTTGGGTCAGGCTCTCGATTTGAAAGACAGTTAAGACGTCATATGCTGTATATAGTTAATGGCTAGAGTTATTCCAGGGTCCTTAGAAAACCATGATCTTCGCATTTGAGTATCAGTAAATGGGGAGATTACGCCAGGTATGTTAGTGTTTGTTTGTGTTCAGGTGTAAATGCATAAATTGTGGACAACATTATTTTTCAGGAATTCCTGGGTAAAGTCGCCGTCGGTTGTCGTTGTCGTTGTCGTTGTTGTTGTTGTTGCTGTTGCTGCTGTTTTTGTTGAGCTTGTATCTGGATTTTTCTTTCAGTTTAAAATAGAATTCAAGACAGCTAAGAATGAAATCATAGCTATTTATATCAACGGCTACTATCACAACCTGCCAGCTACATTCACCAATAACAAAACTACTGCGGGAGAAGGTAAATGGTCGAGAGTATGACAAAACATATATTATCTGTATGCATTTATAGCCTTGATTAAGAAATAGAAATGGATTGTTTCCTGTTTATGACATACTTGATAACTATGATATAATGATACTTATCTACGTCACAATGACGACAACCACCACTACCATCACCACCACTGCCACAACAAACACCACCACCATCACCTCAACCGCCGCCACCAGCACCACCGCCACTACCACCACCACCTCAACCACTACCACCACTACTACCAGCACCACCATCGCCACCGACACTACCACTACCACAAGCACCACCGCCGCCGCCGCCGCCGCCGCCGCCGCCGCCGCCGCCGCCGCCACCACCACCACCACCACCACCACCACCACCACTACTACTACTACTACTACTACTACTACTACTACTATCGCCACCGCCATCGCTGCCGCCGCAGCCGTCACCGCCACCTCCACCAGCACCACCACAACCGCCACTACCACCATCATCATCTTAGAATAAGTTCTAATATAATGGAGGGATCCATCTCTCGCTTTGCCCAGCCTATTTCCCTTTAAGCTCCGCCCACTCGTCACGTGTGTTGGAATCGATTTATATTCTTTCAACTCGGAATTCCCAGAATCTCAATTTCAGGATAATTATACAGATAAGCTGTTGAATGTTTTGAAACTAATTTGACTGGGAGCTGTTGCAGTCAAATTAGGTTTTAAATATTTAACAACATGTTCATTAAATTGTAAAGTCATCAAAGACATGTAATTCGTTCATTCCTGACGGACCTTACTAATTTGATGAGGGAGATACACGTTATTATGATTGTGACATAATTGATTGTGACTTCAGATACTTGTGTAACACATCGGATCCCTCCATACCGTCCGAAACCAGTATACCTTTATGCAAATAAAATGTATTACAATACACCTGGCAGGTACTGACACGGTGCATTTACATGTGGCCAATGACATGGTGGAACTGCTTCAGCCTGGCCGAGGTATTTACATAGTTGGAAAGAACTTCAGAAATGGATACTCTCTTGTAATGAGAATGCCCAGAGAAGTTGCTTACCATGGCGAGATACTGAAGACGTGGAGTGATCGATGCACGACAAATCACGGCACAGGTAAAAATTAACACAGGTAAACTCAAAATTACAAGCTGGAGCTTGAACTAATTTTGTTCAGTTTTTTCATGTTGCGTCCTATCTGTGTTTCGCTTTGAAAGCAGTGATGCTGTAAGGTGCTGTCTTCTGAACGTCATGGACTAGGCTCATTGCGTAAAAACTCAAAATATTCTGAACCCAGTAGATGAACGATCTACGACTCTTAATTTATCCAGGCTAAATTATCTCCGTGCCGCTCGTTGACAATTAAGCAACACCGATTATACTAAAGACGAGAGCCGTTTGATCAGTAAATTTTCCAATGCTTATTGATATTTTAAAAACCTTACATTAAAAGAAATTATCGACAAGAAGAAACTTACGTATGTGATCGATGAGTCTACGGCACAGGCAAGGGACTCATCGATCACATGCGTAAGTTTCTTCTTGTCGATAATTTCGAATTTACGGCACAGGCAAGGGAGGAGGAGGAGAAAGATTGCACCTTCACGCCGGTCTCCTCAAGAAGTACCAAATTTGTTGGGAAACTAAGTCATCAAGGTTTGCGGGCTGACATCCGCATACAGAGGCAACTCTGATTATGTCTACTCTTCTTGAAACAAGAAACTGTGCTCGACGTCCTCGGACGACGCAATCTTCCCAGGAGCTTACCATAGCTACGTGGAATTTACGTGGTCTGAGTGCAACATCAAAGAGGCAAACCTTAGGTGCAGACTGTGAACGCTATAACATCAATATTGCATGCATTCAGGAGATTAAAGTAGCTAAACCCTCAGAGCAGCAACTACAGAAGACCATAAGCTAGTGCTCATGGAGCATAAACAGGCCACATATCGGGGCTTAGGCTTCGCAATCGGACCAAGGGTCTTGGATAATGTCATTAGTTTTAGATACGTCAGTGAGTGCGTTGCATTCATCGACCTGGCTATAGCTATGCGAAAACACACCATCACAAAGTGTAGAATTGTCAACGCATACGGCCCAACTACCGAAAAAGCCAAAGAGAATCCAGCAATATTAGATTCCTTCTATGCAGAACTAAGCTCCGCCATTACAATCCCAGCTAGATGGCAACTGTTTGTGTGTGGCGATTTCAACTCCAAGCGGGTAAACTCAGGACTTGGCTTATGCATGGAATCCTATGGAGAAGGAACACGCAACAGCAATGGAGATGCACTGGTGGCATTCCTCAGTTCCAATGGCCTATTTGTCACAAATACGGCTTTCAAACACCCATGCCGTCACCGAACAACATGGACGGGACACATTGCTGATCGCAAAGCCCCAAAAGGTACTAAGGCTACAACAGCTGTCTTCAACCAAATAGACTTCATACTATGCAAGACAGAAGCAAAACCTTTACTCCGGAACGCTCATTTGTATGGATGCACAGACCACAATTTTGACCATAAACTAGTCACTACATGCCTTCAGATGAACGATCTCTACCTAATATATAAACACCATACCAGGCAAGAGGGTAGAGTCACCTACAACCTACCTACAACCTACCTAAGCTCATCAGCGACACTGACACTCAAATGTCATACAAAAAGCCCTCGGGGAGCAGATAGCTAACATCGATGTCAGCTCCGATCCAAACGAAATCCTAACCAAAATACTGAAAACTATGGAATCATCCGCTACCAGCACGATAGGCGTTCTTAAAAACAACCAAACTAGGTATACTGACGACCGTCTAGTAGTACACCTGTCAGCAGAGCAGAAAGCATTACGGCTGCACATTTATCAAAGTGGCCAAAATGAAGACCGCACTAAACTACGCCGGGAACGCAATATTATTCTGCGCCACATTAGTGAATGCTTAAAAGATCTTATTATTCAACAGGCAGACTCCCTAGCAGATGAAATCACTGCCATGGACGACTGTCACAAAATGTTTCGGGCAGCCCGAGTCCTGAGAGTTACTGACTACACACCACCACTCACTGTGCACAACTCTGAAGGACACTTTATCGGGACTGACCAGGGAAAAGGCGAGGCGATCTGAGAATGGTTCAAGGAACAGTTCACTGACAATGATGATGAGCCCTTGCACCCGTTCTCATGAGATCCAAGACCACTACTAACACCAATTAAAATAGCAGAAGTTGAGAAGGCACTTAAAGCCCTGAAAATGGACGTGCATCTGGACCTGATGGCATGAGCAATGAACTATTCAAATATGCAAGTGACATTATCTCAAAACCGATCACGCACCTAATCAATTCAGCTTTTATGCACCACCTTCCCATCGACGCTGTAGGCCAAGGCACCCTTATCGCACTACCCAAGCCCAAGAACCCACCTGGGCCCCAGCCAATCTGCGGCCCATTGTGCTCCTCAACAGCATACGGAAAATCCTATACAATGTTACTCTATGCCGCATCCGAGACAAGATTGATTACTTCACCGGATCATGTCAAAGTGGCTTCAAACGTGGATGCAGCTGCGTAGATATTTATGGGCTCAATGCATGCTTGTGCCGGTAGCCATGTCCAAACACTGGGACTTCCACAAAATGGGCATTGACATGTCACGCGCCTTCGACGCAATTAAACACTCAAAGATCCTAGATGTACTACGCCAGGCCAGTTGCAATGAGGATGAGCTACGACTAGTGAGACTACTGCTTGCAGAGACTAAGCTGAGAGTACGAGTCAAGTCAATAAAGTCTGAAGAATTTGAGACATCAATCCGCTCCTCACAGAGAGATGGTGTTCCGGTGCTTTTCACCAGCTACCTTGCTGCCGCATTGAAATATGTGCAGGAAAGTGCCACAGGACCAATCCCCCCGCCCCCACCAGTGTCATTACTGGGCATGCCGCTAGAGACGGAATATGCTGACGATGTGGACTTCATAGACGAGGAAAAGAAACCCATTGACGAACTTCTCCCAATAGCTGCAAGCAAATTAAAATTTGAGAATCTCTTTATGAATGAATCAAAAACAGATTTCCTCCACATATACCTAGCGACAAAGTATGAAACTATAGAAAATGACGACCCACTTCGTGGCGCCGAACCATGGAGGAAAAGTAAAATCCTGGACTCACTGCTTTGCAGTACTGCTGACATTTCTGCACACTGCGTCATGGGGAACATAGCTTTCCAGTCGTTCTGGAAGCTAGGGATTCGTAGATCAAAGATGCCCTTGATAAAGAGTCTACGTTTATACAATGTAACCTGCGTATTCTTGATGGTGTAACAGATGGGCAGCTCCAAAGGCAGCTCTAGACAAATTCGATGCCTGCCACCGCAAACACATACGCACCACCACTGGACACCAATGGCCAGACAGCATAGTTTCCAACGATGCACTATACAAGATGTGTAATACGTCACAGCTGTCTGTAAAGGTCGCCCAGCAAAGATGGTCCACGTTTGGCCATGCGCTAAGGATGCAAGAAGAGAAACCAGCACAGAGAGCCTTGGGATTCGCCCAGGAAAGGCCGTCATTGCATAAATTTGGTACGCCTGCTACGAGGTGACCTCAAGAAAGCAGGACTCGGTACACTCAAGTCAAGAATGGACCTGAAGAAGCTCAGGATGTCCGCTGAGGACAAGACACATTGGGCAAAAGCGAAGAAGGGCTGATTGCAGCTGTAGGATGTTTCTACTACTACAGCCGCAGAATACAGTAATCATACACACAGGCAATGGAATTATGTATGATACCCAAATCCAAAAAGAAGTTAGATCTTAGAATGGCCATTTAATACCAGCAGGCAAGATCTCATGTTATGGTCAGAACGCTACCGAATTCCTGAGTACAGCGATTAGTTTATCAATGGGCATGCGTACAGACACCCTAGTTATGGTTAGAAATACTGAGAACTTTCTAAATTATCCAATTTGATAATTCCTAAGATGCGTTGTTTGTAACATTAGATATCGATTCTACGTAGAGAAACTGGCATTGAAGCAAGCGTTCGGCTTATTTGACGCATACAAGTCAACTAGATAACGAAATGTTTTATATTTTAGATCTTAGCTTGACGGAAAGTGACTTTCAAATCAATTGAGCAAATTACCACCAAATATGTGGTTGTTCTATAAGCGATTCGGGCCAAGTTTTGCAACACTATGTCACTGAATGGGAAGAAGGGGGTTTAAGAAAATCATATACGAGGCCTGCTTTTATCGAAGTTATATGGATGACATTTTGACATCTGGCAATATTCAGAAAATGAATTTTTGGGAATTTTTCTATCTACTGATCAACCATAGCCAGAATATTAAATTAAAGGCCACTATCACCAGCAATTTGGTAGCTTTCGTAGATATGTCAATCTATACATAAAAGTAGCATGCACTTTACCCTTTAGTGACTAAATTTTGTCAAAAAATTAAATATTTGCTTATCGAATGTCTACATGCAGGCCAAGTGAAGACTATTTTTGAAAATTGACCACTGGAATGACTAGCTCGGTTATCGTTACAGTGGCAAATTTTCCAAAAATAGTCTTCACTTGACCTACCAATGGGCATTTCTCAAGACCACTGCAGAGGCTGACTTGGGCTGGTTTCGTCATAAAAGGGTTAAACTAACTAAGGAAGGCCAACCGATTCGAATAAGCTGATTCAAGGAAATCATTCCAGCCACTTACCACATTAAAAACATTCTAAATTATTCACTTTTATCGGAACTCTGGCAACGGAAAAACTGAATGAGGCACGTTCAATATTATTTAGGCCCGATTTAATGATCCAGGCCGTTCTCCAGGCGCATACAATCACAGATCATTAAACATTTTGAAACAGAATTGTTTAACGATTCACATTGTGAAACAATGAGAATTGAATTGTATGCAATGCGCTGGTAAATATAAGCAGTAAGAAAACGTGAAAGCTAGACAACAATATTTTAGATGCAACAACATTCACAGGTTTTCAGGCTAAAAACAAATGTTTATCTCTAAAATTAGAAATCGTGCCATAGAAAATATTATTGCATTAAATGATTTGTGAGTATTGTCAGAACGCTATGTTTGTGAAAAAAAATCACAAGGAGTTCGAATCACGTGCAATGTTTCAAACATGAATTTGCAACATGATACGACCATGGCTTCACGGACATAACATTTCACAGTTATTCCAATAGAGACAATTCCCAATTAAAAACCGAAGAAGTAGAGAGTACTAGAATCAAATGTCAGAGAATTAAGAACTGTCTTCTCGAGCAGACTTCTACGAATCAAAATTATGTTAGACTTGAGTTCAAGTGTGTCAGAAAAGTAACAATCCTATTCTATCAGGCAAGATGTCGCAGTATCAGCATTAATGAAAGATCACTACAATGAAACACAAATGAGTTAACGATATATTAGCCAGCTTAAAGCTCTCGTGTTCCATTAAATATAGATACTTTTGCACGAGATATGAGATGCCAGTTCAATTTAACCAGTATGCAATAATCGTTGTAACTATTGGACGTCATATTCGTTTAGTCTATTGTCTGCACAAGCCAGGATTTCTCAAACAAAACCAACCTGCTTGCACGTGCAAATAGTTATTTGTCCTCCAGCTCTGGAAGCGTAAGCATGCCCGTAGGGCGTATTCGCGGCAGTACATTTGAATGCTGTTCAGAGAAAGTGTGTCACTGTCCAGGAGAAAATAGGAGAAAGTTTTTATATACATTGACAGCAATTTGTGTGAAAGTAGTTGCTATCAATGACAGCACCAACATTCAGTCAAATTATTGTCAAAATAATTAGTAATTAATGCAATTACTACATGCTATATATTTGATACCCATTTTATTAAAAGGTGTTGCCGCAACACCTTTCAATCTGTGTTCTAAAATAATCATAATAAATTTCAGTCAACACTTTCTACGGATTTGAAGAGCAATTTGAGTAAGTTGCTGATTACTAAGGCACCAACAATGTTATCAAATTGTTGTCTATAGAATCACACGGCGCTCAGTATTACTATCTAAGTAGAGTGAGTATATGGCCAAAATACGCTTTGCCAGCACGAAGTAAATATTTCGCCTAGCGACCGGGTGTACGTTTCTGTTCGACCAATGCGTGTAAACAAATGCACAAATCTGTCAACGAAACATGCACGCCGTTTGCTAAACATTCATTCTTGGAGAGAAAGCGTACCTAGACATACGCTCACTTTGCCTACATAGTAATATATTGATTGCACGTGTGTAGATAATAATTCGGCAATGTTGGTGCCTTAGAAACCAACAACTTAGTCAAATTGCTATTCAAATCCGTAGCGAGAGTCGACTAAAAATTATAATGATTATTTTAGAATATAGCGACTGAGCTGTTGCAGTAGCAATTTTCATTCAAATTAGTATCAAAGTTGTACCAGGTAGTAATTGCATTACCTAATAATTATTTTGACAGTAATTTTGCTGAATAGTGTTTGTTATTCATAGCAATAACTTTCAAGCAAATTATTGTCAAAATATATGTAAAAGATTTCTCTAAGTTTCTTCTGGAAATTGAGACAGTTGCGCTGAACAGTATTGAAATGCAGGCCGTCGAATGTACTGCCGTGAATAGTAACCTCTATGTTCATGCTTACGCTTCTAGAGCTGGAGGACAAATGACTATTTGCACGTGCAGGCAGGTTGGTTTTGTTTGACAAATCCTGGTCTATACAGACAATAGACTAAACGAATATGGCGTCCAATAGTTACAACGATACAGTTAATGCAATTACTTTTAATTTCCAACGGTGCACTATACAAGATGTGTAATACATCGCCGCTGTCTGTAAAAGTCGTCCAGCAAAGAAGATCCATGTTTGGCCTTTGCTAAGGATACCAGAAGACACGCCGGTACAGAGAGCTTTGGAATGTGCCCTGCTGGGAGCCAGCAAATATAAAGCCAACAGTGGACGTCATTGCATAAATCTGTTAGGCATGCTACGAGGTCACCTCAGGGAAGCAGGACTCGTTACAGTCAAATCAAGAATCGGGCTGAGGAAATTAAAGATAAAGGCTGAGGAAAAGACAGAGTGGTCAAAAGCGAAGAAGGACTGATTGCAGCTGTAGGATATTTCTACTACTACAGCCGCAGAATAAAGTAATCATACATACACGACTACTTCCTACCAAACGCCTAAACTCATAGCACTTGGTATAAAGAATTATTCATAGACAGAATCAAATAATAGTTATGTAAAAGAAATTCAAACAATTACATGAAATACATTACACCAGCGAGGTCTCAATGGGTTATATTTTGGAAGAAATATTTAGAAATCTGTGCCAATGTGTTTTACTTTACAAAAACTGCTGCTGCTGCTGCTGCTGCTGCTGCTGCTGCTGCTGCTGCTGCTGCTGCTTCTACTACTACTACTACTACTACTACTATTACTACTACTATTACTACTACTACTACTACTACTACTACTACTACTACTACTACTACTACTACTACTACTACTACTACTACTACTACTACTACTACTACTACTACTACTACTACTACTATTACTACTACTACTACTACTACTACTACTGTAGCTCACCGGGTAGTGTCAGGCCATTCCGGTGTATCATGTCGACTCGCCGCGCTGCAAGTGCATGACGAGTGATGACGCTGGTTAGCATCCAGTCTCGGGGTGACGGACCTTGTACGAGACTGCCCTGCGGGAAACAAAAACCGGCTCCTAAGGCCGCTTGAACTCAATTGTTCTGGCGGGGCCGTGCGACCATCGTCGTGAACATTAAACACAACAGTCTCATCCCAAGAATTTGTGTCACCAGTATGCCTGTCCATAGCAATTTCGTGATCTATGGACTTACAAGATTTGATTTGGTGACCTAAAAATATAAGTCTATACAATGAGTTTACCTAAACAATTATAAATATGCTAGATAATACTACAGTAAGAGCATACGAAAATATGAGACATAGAGACAGGTAGATGAAATTTTAAGCATGGGGCTTCCGGAGGTACCACACAGACTCGTAGGTCCGCAGAGGTATTCCTGCAAGGGAGGCTCCCGTACACGAGACATAACTAATTAACTTAATATAAGTTATTATACCTCTATGCTGAAAGGAAGAAGGTTATCCCCGACGAAAAGCTATGTGCCTCACACGGGCACTACTCCTAGTGCTAGTTTGCGTGAGGAGTATTATCCTCGCATGGACCATCGTCGCTGAATCCTTGCGAGAGGCAAGTGCCTCGCGCGGATCTCCGTCTCGGGAAGGTGTTGCCACTGCTTAACGGAAGAGAAGAGTAATAGGCAAAAATGGGCCCACTCTAATATTTCAATCAAAAATGCTTGAGAAAGAAAAGACCATACCTAGTGAGATTATGACTATAGGGGTGCGTACTGTTTTACGTGAAGATGGGACGGGCGATACCTGATAGATTCCCTCGTCACCGTCTTATGTGATTCTTGGGATGCTGAATTAGTAGTTGCCGCTTTATTTATGCGGGCCTTCTGCTTTTCTTAATTCACTGTTAGTTGTTTTCAAAACAAGAACTATTTTTGGCCGCAACTGGTGGGTATCTACCTAGCTATTAGACACGGCTGTCGCTGAGAACAGATGCCATAAGACATCAATACTGAAGACAGCTCTCATACATGTTACGTAGCAAGATCTCCGAACTGGATAAGAATCCGGGCATCCCGCCCCGTAACCACATAAAACGTTAAAAGACATGTGGTACTTTTCACGAAAGTATTATTAGACCATTGTTCTATCGTTATGGTGGGGGTAAGAGAGACAAATACCCACCGTAAATGTCCTTCCCGCAAGGGCGTGGCAGATCTAAATATCATGCCCAGACATTCTTATGGAATTCGGTGGGGGTACGTATCTCGCCCATCACCGGTCCTATGGAACTAACCATTTAACCTGTCATTAGGTTTATATACAAGTCGCCCAGTTTTGCACTGCGGTGCGGGAGGTTTGTTCAGTAATAAAAATAATAATTAATATATGTTTTCGCAGTGCTTTCCTACATGGGCTAAAGTGATAACTACTAAGTATCCAAAGACACAAGGGAAATGTATGTGACACCACACCCTGGCCATCACCGATCGGAAACCCCAATAGTTTCCCAGAGTCGGATCAACCCATGGTGTGGATAGGGACATCCAAACAATTAAGAAGCCACAAGGCTGAGTGGAACATGAAGAGACACAATCTTGGAGTT
>CM067374.1:69719533-69735033 GCA_034401795.1 Chaetoderma sp. LZ-2023a
CTCCTCCCGCCCCTCCTCCTCCTCCTCCATCTCCACCTCCTCATCCTCCTCATACTCCTCACCCTCTTCTACATCTTCTTCTTCTTCTGCTTCTTCTTCTGCTTCTTCTTCTTCTTCTTCTGCTTCTTCTTCTTCTTCTTCTTCTTCTTCTTCTTCTTCTTCTTCTCGGTCTACTAAATCATGATAAAGCAGTGGTTGGGGCTACACACATATGTATTGGGTTTCTCTGCTCGACGAATATGTTCATAATAAGGGTTTTATTTGCTTTTTCAATGTAAAATGCAAAAGGATTATGTATTTTGACAATATACGCCATTGTATTATACGTACTATTTTTGAAAATCCTAATGTGGAATTGTAGTGTTTTCCTCTCAAATTAGTGACTAAGGACCAGGAAAAGTTGTTCCCATCTGCTGCTCCTGTACTGCTGCTGCTGCTGCTGCTGCTGCTGCTGCTGCTGCTGCTGCTGCTGCTGCTGCTGCTGCTGCTATTACTACTACAACTACTACTACTACTACTACTACTACTGCTGCTGCTGCTGCTGCTGCTGCTGCTGCTGCTGCTGCTGCTGCTGCTGCTGCTGCTGCTGCTGCTGCTGCTGCTGCTGCTGCTGCTGCTGCTGCTACTACTACTACTACTACTACTACAGTCTATTTGCTTTACAGTGACAATTTATTGGCACTAATTCACAACTGTGTCATGGCTAAGAGTCTGTGCAGCTCGGAAGTAGTATCTACACTTATAGAAAGTGAATATGATGTGGAAGCTGAAGGACGTGATTCGCAATTTCGAAGACTGATTTGCCAAGCTGGAGGCCTGAGTCCAGAGATTACTGAATGTATGTTTCTCATTTATACTGTTTGTGTATCATTTACTCTGCATGTTTATCATTTACTATGACACATCATAGATGCGGTCTATGTGATGGGAGGCATAACACTGCTCAGAGCCTTGTGACATCACATTGTGATAGAGGAATCCAATGTGTCACTGAAGTATTGACATCATAATCAATTACGTTAGAGGTAGGCTGACATCACAATTCAAAATATGTGTTGAATGATGTGACTAAGTCAGTCATCAACCATGAATAGGCTGTCAGTTGTACACGTTATATGTCTTTACTATTTAATAAACATTCTGTGGAATAATTTGAATGTAGTTTGACTGGCCGTTGTTGCTGGCATAGGCAGCACCATCACACAGTCATATTACTTTCAAAATATTAAAGAAGTTAGCTGCATAGTTACCATGAAATTGGGATTCTGGGAATTTAGTGGTTAAAGTATATACATCAATTCCAACACATCCAAATATGGGCAGCGCTAAGCTAGAGATGGGCGTGGCATAGCTCAAAGTGGATTTATCTAGTGTCATCAATGAGCTTGACAGCTAAGTTATATACATATATATATATATATATATATATATATATATATATATATATATATATATATATATATATATATATATATATATATATATATATATATATATATATATATATATATATATATATATATATATATATATATATATATATATATATATATATAAATATATATATATATATATATATATATATATATATATATATATATATATATATATATATATATATATATATATATATATATATATATATATATATATATATATATATATATATATATATATATATATATATATATATATATATATATATGTCTTATCATTAGTTGTAATAATATTGACAATGATACGAGTCACCAGTTTTGGCCATAAAGCAGGAAAGTTGTTGGGCCTGTAAAGCTATTACAGATATTCTGTTGTAAATATATGAAATTAACAAAATAACTGAGTTCCTTTCACAACAGAACTGTGTTCATGTAGAAACACAGCAGAGTTCCTTTGTAACCCCACCCCCAACCTAATGTACACATTATGCCAGAAGTATGAAACACTGTGTCATTTTTAATCCATTACATCGTGAGATAAGTTGTATATTTAGATAAACCTTTATGGACGGCAACAATATATGCATATTTGATAGCAATGGCCTTTAGTGGAACAATGAAAAGTTATTTTAAACAGGAGAGAATGTGCAACACCACATGCAAGAACACATCAAAGCATATGTCGTCTAATAATACCATCTACATATGAAGTGAAGACCCAAATATAGTTAGTTAAATGAAGATTGCCTTTTGATCAAACTTACATACAAACTGCAATTAACCTTTGAAACCTGAATTAGAAGATTCTCACTTGCAAAATAACTATGCAGGTAAGCTTTTGAATTAATTCAAACTAATTTGACAGGAGCATGGTGCTGCCATAGGCAGAAGCAGCTTTCAGTCAAATTTGTTTCAAAATATGCAACATAATATTTATAAGATCGTAAGGATATTTGCTGTTAGGTCTTTCGTGTTTCAAACTTCAAAGGGTTAAGAAAACGCAGTAAAAAATGAAGATATTGAGGAATTGCGTATTAATGTTCTAGATGAGTACAGAGAAATCAAGGTGAAAATCAAATAATTACTTAAGTTATTAACGTGAATTCAATGTTTCACTTCATGTATACCATGTATCATTTATTGGATATGATTATACGGCTGCAAAATGTCATGTCTGATATCTACATTCATTTTTACAAATATATCTACCACTGCTAGAACTTCAACCAAGAAATCTCAATTAAACATCAACTATGGTGTCGAATTATATCTTGAAGCTAATTTGATGGACATGTTTTCCTATACGATGTGCAGTAATAGATTCCAGTTAAAATAGTTAAAGAATTAAAAAGACTATTTCTTAGATTGCAAATAATTTGTCATTTCTGGTGTAACATATGCATGTACACAAGCGTGTGCGCTGGAACGCACGCACGCACACACGCGCGCGCACGCACGCACGCACGCACGCACGCACGCACGCACGGACGCACGCACACACGCACGGACGCACGCAAGCACGCACGCACAGAGACATGCACTTATGCACGCCTTACACATGCACGCCTTGCACATGCACGCCTTGCACACTTACTCTATTCTATCTTTCATTTTCATTCCTCTCTGTCTTTCAAGCACTGTGTACATTCACACAATGTACTTTAGTGCAAAGAGACAGATCTGCCTTTTAATTCAGCATGCCCATTTAACCATATGGTATGTCTGACTTTGAAAGTGCACTTTATATCTTTGCTCACAGTATTGAATGAACCAGCATCTGTAACCTTCAACGTTACACTAGCCCTAGAAGAGTGCGCTGCAAAATTCTCACGCTTCTCTTATGGTGAAGCCTTTCGTGATCGGTAAGTAATTGAGGAATCCAGTTTGAGCTATGCCCCACACATCTCTATCCAAGCTCCACCCACACTTCGCTCGTGTTGGGATCGATCAATTCCTGAGCTCCCTGACTATCAATTTTAAGAAATCCATAGAGGTAAGCTGTTGAATATTTTGAAACTAATTGGACTGGGTGCTGTTGCTGCCAATGGGCATACAATTCGTATAACAATGCTTTAGCCCGTCACCCATTATGCATTCGTGACACACTTAATTATACCATTCACGACGTCATTGATTATGACGTCATCCTATATGTCATGTAGTTGATTATGACGTCAGTGATGGATGGATAAACTGAAAAGGTTCATTTATTATTATTATTATTATTATTATTATTATTATTATTATTATTATTATTATTATCATTATTATTATTATTATTATTATTATTATTATTATTATTATTAATATTAGTATTAGTATTGATGAATGCGAAAAAGAGGCTTCCAGTCAAAATATCATTTCAGATTATTAAACTGATTCCCAAACGTGTTGCCTTAAGATGAACAGTTTGAGATTTCAATTTGTAACCAATGTTTCTATTATGTATTTAGCTACCTGTCAATGATGTTTTTGTGTGCAACAAGTGCGATCCAGCAATCGGGCTGGTCACTGGACAAGAAACAGCTAGCTATCAATATTGTGAAGTTAATCTTACCACCGGGTATGACCCCTGAGGAGACTGAAGAAATGGTATCGCCATTCTATGTAAGTTTCAAATTAGCTCATTTATTTATGCATTCCATCCTGCGCAAATGTGTGCATGATATTTGAAGTAAAATGATGGCTGCTCTTTTGAGAAAGGAGGTTATAAAGTTGCTTTCAATAGGTCGATGGGATATTTGATCTGTCACTCAAGTAGTGTCGTCATAGTTTAAATAGATTACCTGTTAACTGCCGTCACAATCAAATGGCGTACGTGCGACAACAAAGGTGCAAAGGACCGGCATTAAGGAGGCTATCGCTGACAGATCTAGAAATGTAATATACGGAACCATGTTCATAAAACGCTTCCAGTGGGTTAATGCTATCATTGTAACATCAATTCACATACAACTACTCAAAACCCAAGATGATGCAAATTATAAAATACATAAATATAAAAAGTGTAAACACAAATCTGACCGTCGACTTTATATTTTTCTGCAGAGAAACCAGAGTATATGATAGTTAGTGGTCACTCGCGATTCATCGCTGGTCTTTCATAAACAAAAACATGATTACTCCGCTTATTTGTTTCATATCATATCTTTTTGAGATTTCTGTCCTCCCGCCGTGTATCTCTTTGATGTTTTTGAGAACTTTGTGGCTTTAGTATTTTGTCTGTCGCTGGCGAACTGTGTAGACACGTTTAAAATGTTCTGTTGTGTAACCCTAAATTAAGAAACTCACACTCACAAGAGCTTCCTGAAGCACCAAATAATAACAAATATGTGCGACGGGGTAAGAATTTGTGTATAAAAATTAATATGTACTGTAATAACAATACACCAGGATCGTTATATTTTGGCAAAAATATGGAAAATCTTCCAATTTATTTTACTATCTCCCAGAGATAGTTTCTTTAACCATCTAAATTCTATTATTTTGGTGAATTTACAATTTAGTAAACATGCTGTTACATATTTTGCAACAACAGCTCTCAGTCAAACTTTTGTCAAAACATTCAACATGAATGACCTTGAACTTGACATACTGGGAATTCAGGGTTCACCTGTTAAAATTGATTCAGACGCGTGTACAAAGTGGACAGAGATTAGCTGGTAATGGGTGGGACATAGATAGGCATAGGTTCATCTATCCAACATTGTTCTGATTGTCTTAACCATTACCAGCCAGGTGGCAGGATCTTTTTGACAAAGTCAGACTCAGTAAGTAGAGGAAATACGACTGAGGTAAATCAATGTTGCTAAATCTGTTACTATCAGTCTTTTCTCAAATATAACCACCGGTTGCTATATGAAAGTGAATCTAACTTCATCTGGGATATGTAGTGATCTGTGAGTTACTGGACTATATGTTGTAGGTTTAAATGTGATTTCCTACATTCTATCTAAATGGACCTTTCCAGTGTTAGCTATGCCCTGGCCATCTCTAGGTAAGCTCCACCAACACCTCGCTCGTGCTGGGATCGCTCGATCTCTGAACTCCCTGACTATCAATTTCCAGAAAACTATATAGGTAAGCTGTTGAATATTTTGAAACTAATTTGACTAGGTGCTATTTCTGCCATAGGCAGCAACAGCGCCAAAATATTCAACAGCATGTTTATTAAACAGTAGACATACAATTCTTACAAAGTGTGAGACTATTAAGAGTTAAAGACGGGCCTAATAGAATCATTTATGGCGTAATGATTATGACATCATTTTACACGCCGCTTAGCTGATTATAATGTCATATGACGTCATTACTCTGGAAAGGTCCATTGTACAAGAGACATGGTTGACTTTCAGGTGCTTAGTAAATCGCTTTGCCAGGATATTCACTATACGTACTGAAGTCAATCTCCAGCAGAAATTGCTTGAAGTCTTTGCTGGTTAAGTTCAGTGGAACCATATATCTTAGATTTCGGAAAATAATTAGCAAATAGATCATAACCTTACTATGTGTGTGTATAGATATATACTATTGCTATTTATATATATATAGATAGATAGATAGATAGATAGATAGATAGATAGATAGATAGATAGATAGATAGATATCGAAGACATCAAATGCTAGATAAGTTAATTTTGAGAAGGATTATGGCATTGTGTTTAAAACTAAGGATGTGTGTTTATCTTACAAAAAAACAAAGCTATATAAAGTAGTCCAATCTGAGAGTAGAATCCTCTTTGCGATTGCCATGTAATGAAAAGAGGACATTTAACGTGGACCTGTCCAATTGTTGGAATTTCGACAACTACTGATCTGATTTAAATTTTAACGCAACAACAGTTGTTTAAATAGACTTTATTTTCCCACCATTTGTGGAAGAATCCGCAAACCCCAGGGCAAACTCTTCTAGAGTATAATTAACTTTTTGCCAATTTAATCATTTAACAGTTAAAATTTGAGTATCTCAATCTGAAGACAATTATGTATATATATATATATATATACGTTGTTGCATATTTTAAAACTAATTTCGCTTGAACATGTTGCTGATGCAGGAAGCAATAGTGGCCAGTACAATTAGTTTCAAAATTTTCAACATAATGTTCCTTACATCAAATAGAATTTGTAGTTTCTGGTCTCTTTAACCCTCAAATTTGTTCATAAAAATCTCAATTTTCTCATAGAAAATATCATTGCAAACCAAGAGAAGACTATTTTTTTACATTTACCACTAGAATAAATGGCTCGGTTATTGAGCCAGTCATTCCAGTGGAAAATTGTCAAAAATAGTCCTCTCTTGGCATGCAAATTGACATTTCTCAAGACCACTACTGACGCCGTTTTGCTGATATGAGTACTAAATGATTAAAATATAATTATTTTATGGGTTGACTTATTGTAATATGTTCTGACTTTCTTTGTCACAGGACTTTAAATTACCCAGATGTACTGTTGGTGTGTATGGTGACCCTCACATCCGCATGTGTAATGATTCTCGTTTAGTCACATGCTCACTGGCTGGACGTAATATATACCTACTCAGTCCTTTCTTCCGTATTGATGGCGTCAACACCATTGTTCCTGGACGCTCAAGACGGCCACAACCTACAACGTTAACATCCGTAAGTTGCTTTAACCATGTTAAAACTTAAATACCAAATACGACACATTGTTTACGAGACACGATTAGTGAAAAGGATGTTTGCTGATGTAAGTCAGTTGCCATAGTTAATGCGTTCTAGAACAGTCATATTGTGGCTCTTTAACACGTGTGTTATAACACCAATACATCATGATGCATCTCCTTATTACTATATGCAGGTGACGTGCTTTGAACAAATTATGGCCCGGTGGCCGCCGGTCAATGCCTGATCCCCACCCTGGCTGTCGAAGCCAGGTGTGGTATTATCCGACGTAACTGGGCATGCGGTCACTGCAAAAGTAGTCCTCGTCGTAATAGTCCTTGGGTCGTCGATGCGGCATCAATCCGGCATTGTATGGTCAGTCAATCGGAGATCCTCCATGACCAGTAGTCCTTCCTGGTGGCTCTCGATCGTATTCCCCGGGGCTTGCAATGCCGTCTCATGGGCGCTTCTTCGGGCCACCAGCACAAATGTTTGCTGGACAGAGCGACCAGCCATCACCTTGGATATGCACGGGTCCGCTCGAGCATTCCCAACATGGCATGTAGCTTCCAGGTGTTGAAGTCGGGTCACCAGACTGCCTTCGGTAGGGGGTGCATTGACTTCCTCTCTGCTGTTACTCAACGGTGGTCGGTCAGAGTCAGGAGTTGCTGTCATCACTGTGGTGGTGTCTCTGCTAAAGTGTTGTAGGTAGGTCAGAACGTCTGGTGCGGTTGAAGTGTTCTCCAAGATCGGCGATCAGGTTATCTGCCGGGAATGGGAGATGCGTGTGAGAGGTGGTGGATGTGAGTGTGCAATGGAACCTGCTAATAGAAGGGCACGCTCGTGAGGTGAATATTCCTGCAGGTGGTCTTCAACCTCTCTAATCTGCGTTTGTTTAGGGGAGTCTCCCTCTGAGCGCTAGTGTGGGGAGGGAGAGAGAGAGAGAGAGAGAGAGAGAGAGAGAGAGAGAGAGAGAGAGAGAGATCTTTTAGTGACCCCATGCGTGGTATTTTTCCTCGGCCGAAATGTTCACCGGCGGAGTGGCAGCAGGAGCAATTCACATCTTCGTCACCAGGCAGAGAGTCATCCTAACTTTGGTCATTGTTCACGAGGAGGAAGGGCCTGTACGAGCGGCTGTCGGGCACTAATTCGGATTCGAAGGGTCGGGCATCGGGTACAGGAGAGGGGGGGGGGCGAGAGTGGAAATTCTCCCAGCAGTTGTTACATTGCTAACAGTCACTAAGCACTCGGTCAGTCTATAAGATGTTAACCGGTTATTATAAAGTCGTTCATACTAGTGATTTAGCTTAAGTCAGCTATGTTCTGCTTAAGATGGAAACACGGGCATGTTGTCTACTTTAGTGTGCAGTCGATCGGGGGGGGGGGGGGGGTCGTGGGCGAGGCGTGGGGGCGTGGGGGCGTGGGGGGGAGAGGGCCGGGGTGGAGGGGGAGGAAATCATCATTTCTCAAGATTATGTTTGATGTTCGCCACCTGGTTGATCCGATGTTCCCTGGAGTCATCCTGACTGGAGTCATCCTGAGATGGACCTTCTATGCGTGCTTAACTCTAGCAATTTTAAGGGGATTCCATGCGGGGTGATAGTCTTTTATGGTTTAAGGCCTCTGGCAATCAGTTAAATTATGTAAGAACCTCTACCCTCACAAAGTCGGAGGCGGTGACCAGCTCGTATATAACTAAAAGAGGAAAGAGTTTAGGGAACCTCTGTCTAGGTACTGCTGCGATCTAACGCTACGGCGGGTGGAAAGAGGCATGGCCGATTCAACAAAGATTCTGGGAGATGCGGTGTTTGGCATGAAAAAGAAAGCGAGCTGAGAAATGTGGTGCACCAGAGACTCAGCTTTTCTTATCCTACAGTTGTTCGCTACTCAAGAAGGCTCAGAGGCCTGCCAGGACAATTCAGATTGTGGTGCCTGAGACACGAGACGGCCGTAGTTGTTCTGAACAGGAGCTACAAAGAAGGCGGAAAAATTATATCCGCAAGCGACTTTCATTTTAGGGGAGAGTTCTAAGTGTAGTGCAGAGGGCCTAATGCGGGAAAGATTGGCATCTTCAATCGCAGTGTTATTATATGTCCTCACGCTGTGCAAAGCGCAAATGATACCACCTGGAAATTGGGTGGCTAAGGTGACGTCCTACTAAGTATCGAAAAGCAACACTGCAGACGAAGTGGATGTATATCTTCACATTGGGCTGGGTGCAAGATCGCAGTCCAAATAAGACAACTAAGACGGACGATCTCCTTTAGTAGTCCCAGAGCAGGAAAGTAAAATAGGCTGCAATAATAGCGGAAGAGAAATAAAGCCTAAGACGGTAACAATCTATAAAGAATAAGAAATTAAAGTAATTAGTGCATTTAAGATTTAACAGTGTCCCTTCAAGTCTTAGTAAAGGCGTTAAAATTAGTTCGTCAGTCTTCCCACGGGCGTGGGGTCTAGATTTTGCGATTGTTGGCAGTGCTGGCTGCGAACCAGCCTAGCTAGTTATATTTCCAAGGCACAACATCACGCGGTGACGTAGGCCTCTGAGGCCGGAGATCACAATGTCATGGAGATGAATGCGCAATTTCTCTTAGGTGAAAAAATGTTCTTGCGGATCTTCATGAGTGAACAGGTGTAAAAAGTTCGTAGACAGTGGTTCACCAGGAGCTGTAGAGCAGGAGGGAATGTTAGACAACTCGTGGGTAGAAGAACTGGGCAGTAAAATGTAGTTGCACATGATGTTCCATCACAACGGTTGTTGTTTCAAAGCGGGGTGCAGAGCGGCACAAGGGCAGAACTCAGTCAGAGGCTGATAACGAATTAAGAGTTCATTCTTTGTCCGCGATAAGTTTGAACATGAAACAGTGTCCACAAGCAGTCACAAATTTTCATGGAGGGTGTACGATGGCTCGTATGCGAAATTATACAGGTTCAGTCCTTTTCTTCCATGTCAGGTCGAAATACGAAGTTTCGTGCACGCGATGTCCTAAGAGAATGCGGAGAGTCCTCGGGGAGGGCGGAATAATTTAGGATGTTAATTTGGCTGCTGGTCAATTAGCGAACACCAAAACTGTTGTTGATTGAGCGCTGATGGCTTTGTAGTTGTTGATCACAGCAAGCAGTCAAATGAATAAAGTTCCATGGTGAGATCACTCTTGCGGTACCACAGTGGAGCAGGAACCCAGACAGACTTTCGACAGGAATCTTTGCCGACCCGACAGCACTAAATCTGCGGAACATCTTATCTCGTTCATTTGGTATTGGATTTTGTTTTATTGGCCACTCACACCTAGATGTATTCAAGCCATGGCATTCTGTGAGGTGCTTCCCCGAAGGGTTGCGTAAATAAGTAAAAAAAATGAAGAAAAAAACTATTAAGATGTTGCTAGGCGTGTATGCGTTGCCTGTTGTTGCCTAGTGAACTATTGTTGGCGGGTGTCAATGTTGTATGCCGTGTAAGGTGTGGGTGAGAGGGGGAATTTCTTTATTTCTCTAGGTGGTGGAATGGGGGTGGATGGTAGTCTGTGAAATAAAGTCTAAAAATGGAAATCAGTCAGAATATTTTGGAAAAAAAAATATTAAAGACGAAACTGAAGATGAATAGACTGCTTTTATACTAGTCGGCTCTGTATCTCATAATCTCTTGACGAATAGGCAGCATCTTAGAAACTTCCTCAGCCAATCAGGGGTCGCCAACGTCAGTCTGCGCGCTCCAGTAACGTCTGCGCGAGGAAGCCAGCCGGTCAATGGTGTGACTATGTTCGTGTTTCTTGGAAAGGGTAGTGTCTGTTCCTTAATTGCTTGTTTTTAAAATACTTTCATGAATGGTCCTCTCATAAAACGGAAATCCAGGGCTTACTAACGGCACCAAAAATCTCCGGTGCCATTATGATCATAGGCCATATTTGGAGGAAGAAACCGTGCAAAGATAGTACGCACATCCTAAAATGTCAGTGGCATCACGCGTACATGGCTATGTCCTGCCATATAAAAAAAACCCTCTATTACTGGGGTACTACCAGTGGCACGGCGCATGCGCTCAGAAAGCAAATCGCTTTAGACGTTTTTCCATCCGTCGGGGGTAACCGTAGCATAGACCGGCATGCGGCATTTACTGGTTCCGGGTTGGTTAGTCCTTCCCGTTACTCGACCACAAGACATATTATCAACGCGATTTACATCTGCCAAATGATTACAAAGACATGTATAACACATTTAGATAAATGTTCTCCACCTTCTCAAAATATCCAGACTAGATGCAAGAACCTATGTACGATGAATAAAATATGATGTTTAATATTTTGAATCAGATTTAATCGGTAACATTCGCTGCATAAATTAGTTTCCAAATGTTCAACAGCTTACCTGTGTAGTCGAAGATTGAGGTACAGAATATAGTGATAAGCCACTTTTATTTTCTGCATCCACAGTTTGTTTTATCTGTTGCCTCTTTGGACACGCCATACCAGTTTGTAGAGATTTACAGAACAGAGGCTGGTGTATTACCATGGCTGTTTACGAATGGAGATAGCACATGGGGGACAACTGGTGTGTAACTGTGATTTGCATATTTAGCAGAGAACCTATACACGTTCTGTCTGTCTGCCTGCCTGCCTGCGTATCTGTCTGTCTGTCTGTCTGTCTGTCTTCCTGCCTGCTTGCCTGCCTGCCTGCCTACCTGCCTGCCTGCCTGCCTGCCTGCCTGCCTGCCTGCCTGCCTGCCTGCCTGCCTGCCTGCCTGCCTGTCTGTCTGTCTGTCTGTCTGTCTGTCTGTCTGTCTGTCTGTCTGTCTGCCTGCCTGCCTGCCTGCCTGCCTGCCTGCCTGCCTGCCTGCCTGCCTGCCTGCCTGTCTGTCTGTCTGTCTGTCTGTCTGTCTGTCTGTCTGTGTGTCTGCATGCCTGCCTACCTACCTACCTACCTACCTACCTACCTACCTACCTACCTACCTACCTACCAACCAACCGACCTACCTACCCTCCTACCTACCTACCTACCTACCTACCCACCTACGAACAAAATCTTGATCCTTGGCTCCTCCAATCTAAGCCGTATAAATGTGAAACCCCATTCAGCTACCCAGATAGCTTGCTATCCAGGGGCAAAATTGTGCCATGCTAGGACTATTGTAAAATAATACATGGACTCCTATCAGCCAGAGAAAATCATCATAAACATTGGCATACATGATAAGGATGAACCTATGTCTGTAACTGCCCAACGAGTCCAACTCCTATTCAGTACCATTCGTTCAAAATTTCCAAATGCAAAGGTTTATTTCACTAAACTGAACTACTCTCAACATCTAACTGCAAAGCAGAAAAGGACCGTAGCATTTATCAATTCATCTGTAGAATCCCTGCGTATAAAGGTCCCTGTCATCCCTAGTCTACCAATTTCTGAGTTTGAAGTAGTCCAGGATAATATCCATTGGAGTGAAAAAACTGCTAATGCATTGTATTATAGCTGGTTAACTTTTCTTAATTTAAACTAACTGAGGGTCAGGGTACTAACCACCCCGGTATTCAGCTGGGTAGTGATATTGTTAATCTCACTGGCGCTACATTAACTGAAGCAGAAAAATCAATACTCAATCGTGGCCTAACATTTGTACCAACTCCTAGGCCCAAATTAGGCATAGATGCACTTTTAGATAATGGCTCAATGGAAGTTCTTGAATTTTCCCACCGTGTCAAATTAGCCGACTTTTTTCGAAACTCGAAAAGTAATATTCTGCCATTCGTTGAAAGAACTGGGTGGGCACCAGACTCAAAATTAGTCAACCCAGCGATCTCCGACAGTATAAAAATTGTAAAAGAACGTATTGAAAATGTTGAATTTCCGAAAAATCATAAAAATTTGTCATATGAGGAACGTCAAGCCTTAACAGGATTGCGTAAAAACAATGACATTGTCATTAAACCTGCTGATAAGGGATCTGCTGCTGTAATAATGCTTAAAGACAACTACATTCGTGAAGCACATCGTCAACTCAGTAATCCAAAACATTACCAAAAATTAGACGAACCACTCTGGCAAAATAACTGCGACAATTTTAATGAAATTCTCCAAAATATGGTTGATAACAAGAGTTTAACGTAGAAACAGTTTAAATACCTCGTTGCGAAGCGAGACTCAAAACCACGTACATTTTATCTGTTACCCAAAATTCATAAGCCTATTGATTCTTGGTCAGATCCTATGATACCACCAGGACGACCTATAATATCGGATTGTGGTTCTGAATCCTATAGGATCAGTGAAATCATTGATTATCACCTACAACCAATTGCGAATAGACATTTTAGCTTCTTGAAAAATACTGACGACTTTCTGTCGCAGGTCTCTGAGATCTCGATACCTCCAAATTCATTTTTAATTACGCTCGACATCGATGCAATGTACACAAACATTGACATCGAAAAGGGTTTGAATTCTGTCCGTAAAGCGTTTGAAAAATACCCTGATAACAATAGGCCCACTGGCGAAATATTAGCTCTCTTAGAGCTAAGCTTAAAGGGCAATGATTTTGAATTCGCGGGTGAAACATACCAACAAATTTGCGGCTGCGCAATGGGTAAGCGTTTCAGTCCGAGTTTTGCCAACATCTATGTAGCAGAGTGGGAGGAGGATGCGCTTAGCAAATGTCCGAAACAACCTCTCTTTTATCGCAGGTACCTCGATGATATTTTCATTATTTGGCATCATACAAAGGAAGAATTTAATGAATTTTTCACCATTTTGAACAATCATGACCCGAATATCAAGCTAAAAGCCAACATTGACCAAATGTCCGTAGACTTTTTAGATTTAACGCTATACAAAGGTGTAATGTATGACACAACGGGACACCTTGATTATAAAGTATATTTTAAGCCCACAGATTCTCATCAACTACTTCACAAGAAATCCTTCCATCCACCTCATACCTTTAAAGGAATTGTAAAATCACAAATCATCCGTTTTCATAGAAATTCGAGTGATAGAAAAAACTTTGAATCTGCATGCTCTCTCTTATTCAAGGCCCTCAAGCCGAGAGGCTATTCATCTAGATTTTTGCGCAAAATTAAGTCTGATACTTTACAGGATTTGGAAACTATCCCTGATAATGCTGCGGATCACAGGCCTACCAAGATTCGTCACAATCGTCCAATCACAGGCGCAGGAGAATCTCGGAAATGTGGAAAGAAAAGGTGTAAATTAGACCTACTTCTTCCAAATCAAAAAACTTTTATGAGCTTTCAGAACAAAAACAAATTTCAAATTCAGTCTAATTTAGATTGCGATTCCGAAAACGTGATTTATGTAATATCTTGTAAATTGTGCCAAAAGCAATATGTCGGTGAAACCAAATGCCCATTAAGATGGCGAGCTACTAGACACCTTTGCGATATTAGACATGAAAAAGACACGCATGTCGCTGAACACTTTAACCTTCCTGGCCATTCAGTCGCTCGGGACTTCGAAATTATACCCATTGAACAACCACCTCTCTCTAATACCACTGACGAAACTGATAAACAAAGGAAACTTAGAGAATCATTTTGGATTAAGCAATTAGAAACAAAATGGCCGAGGGGCATAAATGTGGACCCCGGTCTTGCTGATCAGCGTGAAATAATTCCATTCACTCTGACATATAATCGAAAAAATGTAGAAATTTCCGAAATTTTGAAAGATGAATATCATAAATTACAGAATAATTTAAGACAACCTCTCAATTTGCGCCCAGTAATAGCATTTAGGAAAAATCCGAATCTACGTGACATATTGGTAAAATCCAAATTAACTGGACAAACATCATCATCTTAAAGTTGTCCAATATTTATAAGGCCATATCGCCTCTATAAAACAAAAATAACAAATCTCAGGCAATAAAATAAATACAAAATATTTTCAATTTTTTGAAAATTCTGAGCCAGCGCCTTAACCATATTACTACCTACCAGCCAGTGCCAGTTCTATTATTTTATTGACTTACTAACCAACTAATTATGTGCACCTGTCTATACCGTCGGGCAAATCTGTCATTCCACTCATCAATCAATATGGTCTGTCTTCTCAAATTGTGGTTTTGTAATTGGGAGTTGGATTGGATGGGTGGATGGATGGGTGAGGGGGTGAATGGGTGGATGGATGGATGGATGGATGGATGGATGGATGGATGGATGGATGGATGGATGGAAGGACAGGTGGTCTGGATGGATGGATGGGTGAATGGAGGATCTGGATGGATGGTCTGACGGATGGATGGTCTGGATGGATGGATGGTTCTGAGTGGGTGGGTGGATGGGTGGTATGGATGGATGGATGGATGGAAGGACGGGTGGTCTGGATGGATGGATGGAGAGATGGATGGAGGATCTGGATGGATGGATGGTCTGACTGCTGGATGGATGGATGGTATGGATGGTTCTGGATGGATGGTTGGGTGGGTGGC
>CM067374.1:69735533-69805533 GCA_034401795.1 Chaetoderma sp. LZ-2023a
CGCATGACACGTGTGTTATTGGCTGAAAAGCAAATCATGGCAGACTTGATAAACTTGTGAAATGCATCAACCTGTTGCTGCTAGAGTATGAATATCTTTCTTGATGAGATGACAAACTAGAAATACCATGCGTAGTTTATGTGTAGCATATTGTAGCAAGCGTAGTTTATGTGTAGCGTATTGTATGAAACGTAGTTTGTGTAGCGTATTAGGATGAAGTGTAGTTTATGTGTGGCATATTGTATGAAGCATAGTTTATGCGTAGCGTATTGTATGAAGCGTAGTTTATGTGTGGGGTATTGTATCAAGCGCAGTTTATGTGCAGCGTATTGTAGCAAGCGTAGTTTATGTGTGGCATATTGTATCAAGCATAGTTTAAGTGCTGCGTATTGTATCAAGCATAGTTTATGTGCGGCATATTGTATCAAGCGTAGTTTATGTGTGGCATATTGTATGAAGTGTAGTTTATGTGTGGCGTATTGTATCAAGCATAGTTTATGTGTGGCATATTGTATGAAGCGTAGTTTATGTGTGGCATATCGTATCAAGCGTAGTTTATGTGTGGCATATTGTATGACGCGTAGTTTGTGTGGCGTATTGTATCAAGGGTAGTTTATGTGTGGCGTATTGTATCAAGCATAGTTTATGTGTGGCATATTGTATCAAGCGTAGTTTATGTGTGGCATATTGTATGAAGTGTAGTTTATGTGTGGCGTATTGTATCAAGCGTAGTCTATGTGTGGCATATTGTATCAAGCGTAGTTTATGTGTGACATATTGTATCAAGCGTAGTTTATGTGTGGCATATTGTAAGAAGTGTAAGTTTTATGTGTTGGCATATTGTATCAAGGGTAGTTTATGTGTGGCGTATTGTATCAAGCATAGTTTATGTGTGGCATATTGTTATCAAGCGTAGTTTATGTGTGGCATATTGTATGAAGCCAGGTTTATGTGTAGCATATTATATGAAGCGTTAGTTTATGTGTGGCATATTGTATCAAGCATGGTTTATGTGTGGCATATTGTATCACCGTAATGGATAAGATGACGAGCTTTTTCCTTTATCTATTCTGATCACTTAACCCTTTCACCGAGTTCGTTACAATACAAACCTTATCATGATGAATGTTTTGAAATTAATTGGACTGGAAGCTGTTTCTGCCCAAGGAAGCAACGGCTTTCAGTCAAATTAATTTCAAAATATTCCACACTTTTACTGTAGTGTAGCGTTGAAAATGAGATATTATGGATTTATCGATGAAAAGGTTAATGCAAGATCATTGACTATAATGGAAGAATCCGATCTGCCGCTTATATAGGAATGGGCTGAGAATAGCTAGAAATGGATTCCTGCGTTGCGGTATGCCACAACATGGCTGTTTAAGACGTCTCTCAATCACCTATCATAAACAACCACAGCGGTTCACTACCAAAGGACATGCGATCTGACGAGCAGGATTCGACTGTACCAATGTGCTAAAATTCTGAACCATTATTTTTTTATATTGTATCTAATTTGGTCAATATTGGATATTTATTATTTCGTTCTAAAAATCTATTTTCTCATTAAACCGAGACTTGTTCAAAAACGTTTTAATATTCCGGTGCGCGCGCGCAGACACACGTATACACACGCATGCACGCGCGAACGACAGATATTGAGAAGTGATTATACATGACTGGATAGATGACTGGATATTGAACTGATATTGAACTGATAGGCAGAAAAATATTGATAGTTTCTCTCCACACCCACCTCCACTCCATCTCCCTCGCCCTCACTCCATCCACTCCATCCACTCTTTTTCGCCCTATCGCTCTCCTTCTCCCCCCCCCACCTTTCTCTCTCCTTCCCTTCATCTCCCTCTCTCCCCATCCTCTCTCAATGTAAATAGTTGAAAGTAAGGATGATAACGGTGGTAATACATGACAAATAATTTACTATAGATAAATAATCATCAGAAAAATATGTTTTATTATTTCCGTGTATCTGATACACCGGACGTAACTGGGATCTGTGTATATGTTTAATAATACTATTATTTCTTGCGGAGATGAACACATTGTGCCTGTATCGCTGCTTATAATCCGCCACAGATATCCAATTTAACCTGAAAGATAAATAAATAAATGAATAAATAAATAAATGAATGAATGAATGAATGAATGAATGAATGAATGAATGAATGAATGAATGAATGAATGCAGGTGCTGTACGGACGCACGTACATGCGTATGCACGCACACACACCAACGCGGCATCACCAACACACGGCCACCCCATCCCGCCATGCCTCGGCTCTCACCCACCCCACCCACTGCCTTTTCCCCTCCATCCCTCACATACACACCACACCATCCATCCACCCAACCACTCACTCACTCACTCACTCACTCACTAACCCACCCACCCACGCACCCACCCAAATTCACTCACTCACTCACTCACTCACTCACTCACTCACTCACTCACTCACTCACTCACTCACTCACTCACTTTTCCCCCTCCATCCTTCACATACACACCCACCCATCCATCCACCACCCCCACCCACCCACCCACCCACCCACCCACCCACCCACCCACCCACCCACTCACTAACCCACCCACCCACCCCACCCGCCAGACCGACCGACCGACCGCCCCGCCCGCCCGCCCGACCGCCCGCCCGCCCGCCCGCCCGCCCGCCCGCCCGCCCGCCCGCCCGCCCGACCCGCTCGCTCGCTCACTCACAAGCGCGCACACACACATATATGTCTTGCATGACGCATATATATATATATATTATATATATATATATATAATATATAGTATATATATATATATATATATATATATATATATATATATATATATATATATATATATATATATATATATATATATATATATATATATATATATATATATATATATATATATGTGTATCTTCTTGAATTCTACTCACACTGTCCATAAATCCATTGAAGTGTGTCTGACCATCAGCTGGTGAGCGCAAGCCTCCGATATAGAGAGAACTTGCCACAGTTGCACAGTACCTGTAATAACAAGACAAATCTCTGTGTCAGAACGGGACACCTACTTTCACCATCCAAACCACCATTAACACAGTTTGCTGATGGGGAGGCGTGTAATCACCAAAAAACTGCACCAGTTGATAAGGAAAATCAGCTATTGGGCCTACCGACAATGCCAGTACAATCGCTTATAGATAAAGAAAGTGGTAATCATAATTATGGTGTTGTTACTATCATGACGTTACGTACTAACATCGAGTTATTATAGGGTATAGGTTTACAGTCGAAATCGCATCCGATGGAGGACCACATGCCTTTTCGCATCCGATTGAGTTACTCAGCATCAATCGGAGGATTACAGCATCCACACGCTATCTGTATCAATGAATAAGTGATAAAACATGCAATATCTCACAGTTTCTCACGTCCACCATGAACCTACGTCACCTTTAATGTACTACTAGTTGTTCCTACAGTGGGATAGTCAATAATTATTAATGTTATTAATTAGATGTATGCTGTACATCTCCTGTGTATGCTGTACATCTCCTGTTGATGCCGTACATCTCATGTGGATGCTGTACATCTCCTGTAGGTGTTGTACATCTCCTGTGGATGCTGGTCCCTTCCTGTGACTGGTGTACATCTCCTGTGGATGCTGTACATCTCCCGTGGATGATGTGCATCTCCTGTGGATGCTGTACATCTCCTGTAGATCCTGTACATCTCATGTGGATATTGTACATCTCCCGTGGATGCTGTACATCTCCCGTGGATGCCGTACATCTTATGTGGATGATGTACATCTCCCGTGGATGCTATCAATTTCCAGAAAACAATGGGCAGCAACAGCGCCCACTCAAATTAGTTTCAAAATATTCAACAGCATGTTTATTTATTAAATAGTAGAGACATCCAATTCTTAAACGTGTCGGGAGAGTTAAAGACGGGCTATATAAAATTATCTATGACGTAATGATTATGATGTCATCTTACACGCTGCATAGCTGTACAGTCATGATTATGACGTCATGTGACGCCAGATTATAGATGGATACTCCGGAAAGCTGAATTAGTAGGAGAATGTGGGATCTAGCAGTACGAACCAGTAATGTAATTATCTTTCTCAGTATGTTGAGGTCAAAGGTCTCAAGTCATTAGTCGTTTTAGTATAAAAATTTCCAGGCCATATATGGGCATTTTAAGAATGTACATACTATATATATATATATATATATATATATATATATATATATATATATATATATATATATATATATATTATATATATATATATATATATATATATATATATATATATATATATATATATATATATATGAAAGCCTGCTTTTGGAGCTAAAGCATTAGAACCATGGTCCATTAGAAGTCCAGTTTCGGTAAGGGCCTTAAAGGTTCTTCGAGCTTTTGAAGCATTTCCTTCAATGTTGATGGCGAGTTCAATATATGTGCATGCGCGCGTGCGGGCGTGTGTAATCTCGCTGTAAACTCACCATCGAAATGTATATACTGCTGGTCTATTAGCACATTATTAGATGACGCTCTCAACATGAACACCTCGCCAGTATAGAGATAATCAACTGTCAGCCATTCGACACTAGCCTAGGAATAATAATGTATTATCTATTTTAAATGAATCAAGAATATGCAAGGGAACAAATCAAGCACATTTCCATTGTTTTCTGGATGGTAAATTGTACATAGAGGGGTGTAGTGTGGTGGGAGTGCTGGAACTAAACCCACCACGCTAACAGGGTGCATCTTTTCTCTCTCTCTCTCTATATATATATTCCTACGACAACTACACACCAATAATTTGAAAGCCAAAGTTAAGATCATTTATATCTATTTCCGAAAAAGTTGGTCCCGATCCCAGGATGATTGATAATAAGGAAAAATTAGTTACCTCTCCGGGATGTAGAAATTGTTTGAGTGTAGCTTTCGTGACCATCTCGGTCACTTCTTCAGCACTAACTGACGGTCGCTGGCAACGCCACTCTGGTCAGTTCTTGTGGAGTCACGTGACAGCATGGACTGGTAGACTGCTGGTATACGATAGCCCTCGTCTCTGTTCATCTTCTTCGACTTCACTGGTGAATTGAATGTATTGGTCGATGCTGTTGAGGTGATCAGTGAAAGGTTGGATGTTGTAGAGGTGCAGGCATGTGAAAGTGTAACCCACATATCGGTACCAGATTTTGGGGAGTCCATAGACACCACCTATTTCGTTCAGAATGGCTACTTCTACCACCAAATTCATGGAGTAGCTATGGGCTCCTCAGTGTCGCCAGTGATCGCAAACCTTTATATGGAATCCTTCGAGCAACAAGCACTTAGCACAGCCACAGACCACCCAAATTTCTGGTACCGATATGTGGATGACACTTTCACATGCCTGCACCTCTACAACATCCGGCCTTTCACTGATCACCTCAACAGCATCGACCAATGCATTCAATTCACCAGCGAAGTCGTAGAAGATGGCCAGATTGCCTTCCTGGACGTCTTGGTACATGTCAGTGATTCCGGAACCACCAAACTTACCGTGTACAGAAAACCCCCACACACAGATCAATATCTAAATTTTCACTCTAATCACCATTTGGAACACAAAAGGTCAGTCGTCAGAACTCTATTTCACCGCACAGACTCCATCATCACAGAAACATCAGACAAAAAATAAGAACATCATCACATCCAACAGTCTCTCCTAGCTAAGGGTTACACTTCGTGGATGAGAAAACCACCTCCCCCACCTCGTAATAAACATCCAGATGTCGAAAAACTTCCACTAGTCGTACATCCGTACATCCAAGGCCTATCAGAACACCTTGGCAGACTCTTCAGAGAACACCACATCAAAACCTACCACAAGTCCGTCCACACCTTAAGATCACAACTAGCAAGACCCAAAGATAAACTGACCACAGATGAACGCTCTGGAGTCATCTACAAGATCGAATGTGACCAATGTGAGGGGACATACATAGGCGAAACCAAAAGGCCTCTCAGCACCAGAGTCAAAGAACATCTTAAAATCAATTCCAACTCAGCTGTGGCAGAACATACATAATCCACTGGCCACGTCATCCCCGCCAGCAGTGCATCGGCCATCAACATTGAGACCAACTTATTCAAACGGAAGGTTAAAGAGGCCATAGAAATCTACAAGCATCAACCAACCATGAACAGAGACGAGGGCTACCGTATACCAGCAGTCTACCAGTCCTTGCTGTCACGTGACTCCACAAGAATTGACCAGAGTGACATTGCCAGCGACCGTCAGTTAGTGCTGTAGAGGTGACCGAGATGGTCACGAAAGCTACACTCAAACAATTTCTACATCCCGGAGAGGTAACTAATCTTTCTTTATTAATAATCATTTATATCATTCTGAATGTAAGCAATTGTATGTCAAAGCATATATATGTTCAATGTCGATCTTCTGTCAGGCTCATCTGGACGTATTACATCTATTCAACCATATATACAATTGTACAAAATACACGCAAGAAATTGTAAACTCTGATCCATACTGTGGTGCTAAACCATTAGACGATTTTATTCAAGACAGCAACAATTTCCAAAAGCATTTTTCATGTTAACACACAGGCATTAAATTTAATAATAACAACAATTACCCTTTTGCTATGATCAGCATGATCTGCCAAAAAGTTATTTGCAAATTGTTCCTCTTTTGCGCAGGGAATAGAATCGGTTTTAAATGAGAATTAACCTACTCCAACGATATGCCATTTCCATATTTGTGCGTGAAGCTATATAATAGCAATATTGAAATAATGCACTTACATTGGTGTGAATTGTGAGGCGACCGTGTCTATTGAGGCTCTGAAGAGACGCTGTTAATCGGCTCTGGTCAGGGTTATAGACTATCTCAATAGATGGCAGACCTTGTTCACCATTGCTCATCAAGACATGATCCATATCTGTCCCATCACCAGCTTCAGATTGGAAACGAACGGAAAGCTTCAAATTTGAGCCAAAGTAACCGTAATAAAAACGGTCAATCTTAAAGTATGCACCATTACTAAAGTAACCAGCATGCCCATCAAGTGCGCCATTGTTTTCTACTGGTACCACGCCTTTGTTGTCGATCCAAGATCTTTCACCAGACAAATCCGCAACGGCCTCGTTAAATTCGACAGATAAAAGTGACCTGCATCCTGAAAAGAATTCAGACTGGAATAAATATTCAATAATTAAGCAATGTTGCAACAACTTTCAGCAACATTGATATCAAAATAAACACCTACAACCTCTCTAAAGGAGAAACAATCGGGTGGGCCGGGAAGGTAGGCAGTCTGACTGTAATTATCCTATGACGAGAATCATGGAATCCTCACAAACCAATAATATAATATAATTTCTTTTAACCGGTTACTCATCTCTCTCATCCACCACTCAGCCCTTATCACGCACCATTCTCTCCTCATCATCCATACACTCTCCTCGCCCACTACCCTCCTCCTCAGCCATCATTAACCACTACACATCATCATTTACTCCTCTTCATCCCCAACCCATCCTCGCAACACACCACACTCTCTTTACTATTTACATTCATCCCTCCTCAACCAGCACTATTTACATTCATCTCTCCTTAACCAACACTATTTACATTCATCCCTCCTTAACCAACACTATTTACATTCATGATTCATCCCTCCTCAACCAACACTATTTACATTCATGATTCATCCCTCCTCAACCAACACTATTTAAATTATCTCTCCTCAACTAACACTATTTACATTCATTCCTCCTCTATCAACACTATTTACATTCATCCCTCCTCAACCAACCCAACACAATTTACAGTCATCTCTCCTCAACCAACACCATTTACATTCATCCCTCCCCATCCAACATTATTTACATTCATCCCTTCTCAACTAACACTATTTACATTCATCCCTCCACACCCAACACCATTTACATTCATCCCTCCCCATCCAACATTATTTACATTCATCCCTCCTCAACTAACACTATTTACATTCATCCCTCCTCAACCGACACTATTTACATTCATGATTCATTCCTCCTCAACCAACACTATTTACATTCATGATTCATCCCTCCTCAACCAACACTATTTACATTGATCCCTCCTCAACCAACACTATTTACATTCATCCCTCCTCAATCTACACTATTTACATTCATCTCTCCCCAACCAACATTATTTACATTCATTTAAACCAACATGCACACATCCTACTCAAAATCTACAACCCCTAAGTCAACACTCACCCCTTCTCACTCAATACTTCCCCTTACTTACTCAATACTCAACACTCACCGACTCAACACTCAAAATTCACCCCCTCCCTCACTCAACACACATCAATTCTCACTCAACCTCCACCTGCCTCACCAATTACTCACTCCTCCCCATCATTCACCCAACCACACCAACCACTCATCCCTCCTCACCACCATGTACTCTTTCTCATCCACCTTGCACACCCTCCTCAGTGTCTTCACTCACCATTCACTCCTCCACACTAGGGGAAATACATTATATACAATAGCTTACTTTCTTGAGTAATGATTACATCAGGCACTGTGACAGTGTCCACTTTGAGGTGTCTTGCAGCCATGATTCTTTCGTTATCGTCCAATTCAATAGCCTGAATATCCAGTAGGGCGTTTGTCGCCATTTCAGCAAACTGAATAAAACAGTCGTGTATAAATAGAAACATAGGGTCAGAGCTGGATTAAGGCAAATGCTAACGGGGTTACAACCCCGCCACCCTCCCCCCAAAATGGAATCCCCATAAAAAAAACTATTATTGCATTTCACCTATTTGAAACTGTAATCCCAGTCTCTCACTTTTACAGTCATGATATACTACCTAAGGCAGCACCAGCTTTCAGTAAAATTATTTTCAAAATAGTCAACATCATTTTGACACATACGTAACAAATTTGACTCTCTCGATAAGGGGCCCCACAACTAATTAGCCTTGGACCGCGCACAAGAGGATATTAGTTGACGTATCAACTCGGCGCCCTTACGACAAGTCCAAGTCGCCTATGCCCCGCCCAATTCTAACTACGATCCTCCCACACTTTTTCGCGTGTTGAAATCGATTTGAAATTTTGAAACCTGAATTCCCAGAATCTAAATTTCAAGGTAAGCTGCTGAATATTGTGAAACTGTGGCATCAACGGCTCCCAGTGAATTCTCTTTCAAAATATTCAACAGAATGTTTAATAAAGTGCAATTTGATTAAACACATACAATTCGTACACAAACACGCACGCACGACGGACGGACGGACGCACGCACGCACACACACACACACATCCTTCTTGGCGAATGCAGTGGTCTTGAATAATGTCCATTTGCAGGCCAAGAGAAGACTATTTTTGGAAATTTTATATTTTCTTGACCAAATTTAGCCATTAAATGGTTAAGAACGATGATATGTTGTTCATGAATGGAAGAGCGCATGCTTACATCTATTCGTGTGCTGCTGTGTTGAATGAGCTGCCAAGAAACCGTTGTCTTACCTTTGAATTGCCCGTCATCATGACGTCATAAACACAAGCCGCTTTCAGATCACCATCTGGGACAGGTACACAGGCTGCTTCAGCTTCTGCCAATCTATCCTCATCCGCATCACGGCGACTGCGGCGACCAATCGCTTGTGCTGTTATAGAAAGTACAGAAGCATGTCAAGTCTGCCCACATGTCATGGACCAGAAAGTGGTATATTTTGCTCTTATTCCGTCATACCGGTGTGTTTATGGCGTTATCATGGCAGCAACAGCGCCCAGTCAAATTAGTTTCAAAATAGTCAAATAAATAATAGGGAATCCATCAAAGGCATACGAAGATGACGGCGCTATAGATACGCCATTCATGGCGCATTTTGATTGTGACGTCAGCCTACATTTGCCGTAATTGATTATAACGTCATATACTTGCGTGACAGATCAGATTCATCCATTATCTAATAGAAAATACTGTGCTAACAGAACTGCCTGGGTCGCATTGCCTGAAATGTACAGGGTGCATAAGCCATTTGTTTGTTTGGCATTAATCAGGTCGTTCTTTTCTAGCGCCCATTTCTATCATAATGTTTACTGGATCGCCAATTACCAGAACATTTTTTAACATTGGTAACCATTTAGTACCCATTTATACTTCTGGCGAAGAGACGAGGAGCCAAGTCAAGTTCTCTTAATTTTCTTCCAGGCTATACCTATGCAATTGTATATGGAGGTAATTCTTTCTACATCATATAGTGGCGGTAAAGTAATACTTTACAAAATTAACATGTTATGTACATAGCTCCTTAAAACAATGAGATCCAAGTGGTTACTTTCCAAAAACCGTGATTAGATAAGCTGTCGAGTCTTCTAACCAGTCTGACAAGAAGTTGTTGCAACAATGACTTCCAATCAATCTAGTCCCAAATCACTCAACCCCATATTCTTATACCTTGATAGCTCTATGAGCTTACAGATTGAACATGAATGCATAATAGTGTATGTTATTTATAAGGGGTCGCTTATGCGTTAATTTTTTGCTAGACTTGTGTATTTACATAATCTGATTTATAGTTATAAACCTCTAAAGACTCGCTAGCTTTGGCCCTGTTAAAACTGTTGTTCGAATTTTTCAACTTATATAGATATATCTTTTGTTTTAACCGCGTGTATGGCAGTGTGTGGAACTAGTGTTGCTACAATTCAAGAAAATATATATTGTCCTATTTGGATATAACCAGCAATACATATTTCTAAATTTTTATGGTCTTTAAAATGTAGAATGTTATGCAACTTATGCTTAGATACTGGTTAGCCTAGTAGAAACCTCTCTGAATGGCTTCTCAGAGACTAAGTTTCAAAAATCCCTGAACGAATAACCCACGCCTCAAGGGATGCCTTGCTTATGAAGTGAATGGGTTGCGTTAAGACCTTTCAATAACATAGATCCCTCAATAAATGAAATACTTTACTATATAAAAATATTATTTTGAATATTTTAAAGTTAATCTGTCTGGAATCCCTCAACTAGCCTTCCAGTCATATTATTGATAAAATATTCAACGGCTTTTCTGTATGGTTGCTATGATATTGAAACACTGGGAATTCATCGCTTCCAGACCCTCTCAACAGGCCAAAACTCAGCCTACACGCAAGTGTAATGTTCAATTAGTAGTGAACTGTAAATTACTTTAAACGCGCAGATTCACACAAAATTGAGTAAGAATAACATTGTTTTTATTGTATACTTTAATAGGCTTAATTTGTGTACCTCAATTTAATGAAGCGAAATAAATCTTAACATATGATGATTTCATTTGAACAAATTATTATATATTTTTTAATTGCGAAATTTAATTAGGGACTCGTGTCTCTAATTCAATTTCGCAACTTAAAATATTATATTAATTTATATGTAATGAAATCATCATATGTTAACATATATTTCGTTTCATTATATCCAGGCCTGCTGTGAATATGCATGTTTAATTTACAATAACCACACCATTGCTGTGAAACTCCTGGTCATCTGTAAATACATGTATCGGTCAAATACTCAAACCCCTCCCAATTATGCTGCCACATGTTTGACGTTTCTCAAACCTTATCAATAATGAGAACAGGCGAGGCCTTTCACTTTAGCTTTAACCTTAATGGCCCATACTTTCGTTTAAGGAAATAATTCTCCTAAATAAACAATGGCCAATATTATTATGTTCTTTACACGATCTAGCTCAGCATTTCAATTTAGTGGCATGTTCATATTTAAATTAGTTTAAAAAGGTTTTCGCTGGACATAAAATATATTGCTCCAAGAAAAGACAAGAACACTATAATTGAGATCAGGTTCTTGCATAGCAAACTCTATTTAATTGTTTGAGAGACTATCACACTGTAGGTATGTATATTAAGCTAGTTTCCTAACGTTTCTATGGAAGTGATGTCCCAAATTCCATGTTATATCAACAATATCAAAGTTTCAGGTCTGTGAAGGTACAATTCAATATGCAGTAGTCAAAGAGAATTGAAACAAGCCAGATTTGTAAGACACATTTCTCACAGAAAATTCACACATGACACATTTGCTGCCCATATAGTTATCTGCTCGTATTACGATCAACCCACATGAACATGAGATCACATAATTTGATCCTGTGCAATGCAGTCAGGTGAAGTAACTCCATTTATATTCTCTTGAATTTTATAATCATTTTCCACTGTGAGAATCCGTTTTGGGTGACTCTCCCTGTATGTTTGGCTATCTGCAAAATGTGTGACTCGATATCACTCGACTTGACTCCTAGGATTCGACTTAACTCTAATATTCATTATAACTCGACTTGACTCGACTCGACCTCAACTGGAGTCGCCGAGGCAGAATGACTCAACTCGAGTCATTGCTATAAATGACTCGATTCGAGTCACAGACTTCTGTGACTTGTTACAACACTGATTTGATTAAAGCAGGTTTATTGCATTTGAATACCAAACCTTTTGGGTTTTTTTAATTGTTGTTTACCGTATAATAATCCAGTATGTATTTCAGCTTTTCTGTGTTAAATCTTTGGCAAGAAACTAGAAAGTAATTTTCATCTTCAACAACATTATATTTATCACATAGTCTCTCCTCTCTGTCTATTCATATCCATCTTTGAGGTTCAATGCCTAGTTCGAAGATTTAATGTTGTAAAGTGGCATAGTGTAATGGCTTCCTTATATGACAGTACTGTTAAATATGGTTCAAATTCCTTTTGTGTTCTTTATTTCGCATAAAGATTTAACCTAATTTTCGAATTGAGTCTGCAAGGCTTCTTTATCCGCTTCATAACCAATTTTTGTTAATATTTTCCCGCATCTAAAATATGTATATTTCATCTTGAAATTACATATCTTTTAATTCTATATATAATATATACCATCTATTTTATCTTTTCACTTTTAATTTAGTTTTGGAGAATTTTATTTGTCAGGTCTATAATAATTTAGTGTTCGCAAAGATCCATATCTTAGATGCATATAATAGTATGGGGATGATCATCATATTACACTCTTTTACGTTGTAGATCAAAGGGTGCAGCTGTATCTGTTTGAGTAATGCAGACATTGGACAACTACCTTGATTTGGATATCTTTTGCGGCTTTCAAACACTCATTGTATTTAAGCGTCTGACTGATGGGTTATCTCTAAACCTGCTAGATATATTGAAAACTATTTTATTAAAAGTTAGTGTCTAAGCCACCAACTACTTTCACACAAGTTGTTTTCAAAATAGTCAACAAAATAAGAGTTTTGCTCATTGAATTTATTGTCTGTTGGTTTGCAGCAGCCAGACAGTTAAAGATAGTTCCTAAGTAGAGGTATTCATCAGTAATCTCAATGTCATAACCTGTAAAATCTTAGTTGTCTGTGTTGCCATTGTCCAGAGAATATTACTATTTCTCTTTTTTAATAATTTATTTTACCATCCAGCTTAAGCAGTAGTCATTGAAACACAGCCGCATTACGCCTGGGCTAAATAGTTGTGGGGGCCCTTATCGGGTGAGTCAAGGAGGGAATGACTACTACTACTACTACTACTACTACTACTACTACTACTACTACTACTACTACTACTACTACTACTACTACTACTACTACTACTACTACTACCACTACCACTACTACTCTCACAATTACAATAAATTCATTATGTATCCGTCAAAATGCTGCTGAATATCTTCAATCGACTTTGACTGAAAGCTCTTGCTGTCTAAGGCAGCACCACTTCCAATGAAATGGTTACAAAATATTCAACAGCTTAAATCTTTGATGACTGTAAAAGCGAGATACTAGGATTAAACTGCTTGAAACAGTATAAAATATGAAAAACATTATCCCAGGAGCATGTGTTAGGCAGCTATGTGCCCATAAGACCCTTGAGACTCATTATAGCAGCTAATACTAAGTCTTGGACATGCATTGCAAAGACATACTAACAGAATCCTTGTTATTATTTGCCCTGTAGGTGGGGCTTAGAATACACCTTCCGTATCCTCTGCGTGTCGTAAGAGGCGACTAAAGGAGGTAAGGGTGAGGTAACCCTGACAGAAACCTCGAGTGCTGAAGACGGAGGTTCCAGGCCGCACGGCGCACTCTAATAAACCATGGATCCACGCACTTAACGCTTATGATCATGTCGATAGTCACTTACAGGACTGGCGGTATGATCAGCGAACGAAAAGAAGAAGACGAATTAGTCTCCCTATTCTTAGTAGTATTACCATTATTAATTATCATAATTACTGCTTTGACAATGGAGGCAATAAATTGTAAACCTAAATAATGTGTGTGTGTGTGCGTGCGTGCGTGCGTGCGTGCGTGCGTGCGTGCGTGCGTACGCGCGTGCGTGCGTGCGTGCGTGCGTGCGTGCGTGCGTGCGTGCGTGCGTGCGTGCGTGCGTGCGTGTGTGTGTGTGAATATCAACTGGACGTTGGAGCATCGAGTTTAGAATTTTCAGAGACTAAAGAAATTCTTCATGTTAATTTTCATCATGCGTTTCGTTTTGATGTACCCGTTTGAAATATTTATACAGTTGATTTATATTAATTTTATTATCACCATCTGCTTGTTTTCTCTTTCTCTGGATTATTTTCCAGTTTGTTTTTGTATCTTTTTTCCAGAAATTACAATTTAAAGCGCAATTGTGTACACATTATATTTAAGCATTTGCCACAGTTATTTTGTAGGTATGACTTGTGTTTTTTCAAGCTTTCTCGGTTATAGTCGGTTTTATTTACATTATATAGCTTTCTTATTTTGTAATATTCCTTATACTTCTGGTTGCATTCCTGTCCGAACGATGATTTATTTTTAGTTTTTTCGTTTATAAGCCTTGTGGTATCCAAATGTTCTTTTGATACCTTTGCTAAAGAGATGACCAATGGACCTATTTTAGCCATGCCCCGCCCATCACTAGCTAAGCTCCACCCACACCTCGCTGTGTTGGGATTGATCGATCCCCAAATGCTCTAGCTATCAATTTCCTGAAAACTATACAGGGAAGCTGTTGAATATTTTGTAACTAATTTGACTTGGTGCTGCTGCTGCCTAGTTTCAAAATAGCCAAAAGAATATTTATTAAATAGTAAAAGCAAACAATTTGTATAACAACGCATAGACCGTCTTCAAATATGCGTTCGTGACGTACTTATCGACGTCATTCATGACGTCATTCATTATGATGTCATTGTACACATCACGTAGTTCATTATGACGTTATATGATGGGTGGGTACTCTGGAAAGGTGAATTAACTGTGCAGATTTGTTTATCTGCAGCTCTATTCCATTGTGTTGTAGGAAGATAACTCGCGGTGAAAGTATTCTAGAAGTAATGGGTCTAGCTTTCCGATAAAATGTTCTTTTTTTTTGTTTGGGATCAATTTAATACAGTTATCATTATTATGAGGTAATCTCTATTTTTGTTGTTATTATCTTTGTATTCTTTCACCGTAGTGTGAATACAAATTTTAGTGGTGTTTCTGGTAGGCAAGGAAATTGCCCATGTTTCCAACGTTCACCACTGAGATATGGGCCGGGCGTTAATTGATCCTGAGTTTTAACGAGTACACTAAGCCGCCTCGTAGGGTTCATAAGACACCGCATTGATTCTTGTTTGCACGCATGCGTAGTTCGGTGGAATTCATACCGGATTATTGACCAATAAGAAGCATAATTCTATATTTTTAAATATTAGGTGTACTATCCACACGGCTAACGTCTCTGTAACTTGTTTAGATACGTACTTCTGTCGATGATTTGAAAAGGCGGGGTACATCCAGTACTGAGCAGACCGACTGATGGACTGATCACGGTCTTTGCTACACGGAGCGAGAAAAAGTAATCGCCATCCAAAACATTCAGGCGGATCACCATACCGAGGTATGAGTGAACAATCTCAACATGGTTAGGGTTTTGTCCAGCTATCATGATGCGATCTTTCTCTGTATAATAATAATAATAATAATAATAATAATAATAATAATAATAATAATAATAATAATAATAATAATAATGATGGGTGGATCAATGGATGGAGGGCTGGAACTACGGCGAGTGGGGCGAGCGATCGGGCGGCCTTGCGGATGGATGGATGGATGGGTGGGTGGATGGTTGATGTAAAGTGGGAAGGAGGGAGGCAGAGGTGGGATACCTAGTGTAGGGAGTGAGGGTGTGATAGATAGGTAGATTGGTAGGTAGGTAAGTAGGTAGTAATATGGTTAAGGCGCTTAAATATTTTTTATTTATTTTATTGCCTGAGATTTGTTATTTTTGTTTTATAGAGGCGAGATGGCCTTACAAATATTGGACCACTTTAAGATGATGATGTTTGTCCAGTTAATTTGGATTTTACCAATATGTCACGTAGATTCGGATTTTTCCTAAATGCTATTACTGGGCGCAAATTGAGAGGCTGTCTTAAATTATTCTGTAATTTATGATATTCATCTTTCAAAATTTCGGAAATTTCTACATTTTTTCGATTATATGTCAGAGTGAATGGAATTATTTCACGATGATCAGCAAGACCGGGGTCCACATTTATGCCCCTCGGCCATTCTGTTTCTAATTGCTTAATCCAAAATGATTCTCTAAGTTTCCTTTGTTTATCAGTTTCGTCAGTGGTATTAGAGAGAGATGGTTGTTCAATGGGTATAATTTCGAAGTCCCGAGCGACTGAATGGCCAGGAAGGTTAAAGTGTTCAGCGACATGCGTGTCTTTTTCATGTCTAATATCGCAAAGGTGTCTAGTAGCTCGCCATCTTAAAGGGCATTTGGTTTCACCGACATATTGCTTTTGGCACAATTTACAAGATATTACATAAATCACGTTTTCGGAATCCCAATCTAAATTAGACTGAATTTGAAATTTGTTTTTGTTCTGAAAGCTCATAAAAGTTTTTTGATTTGGAAGAAGTAGGTCTAATTTACACCTTTTCTTTCCACATTTCCGAGATTCTCCTGCGCCTGTGATTGGACGATTGTGACGAATCTTGGTGGGCTGTGATCCGCAGCATTATCAGGGATAGTTTCCAAATCCTGTAAAGTTTCAGACTTAATTTTGCGCAAAAATCTAGCCGAATAGCCTCTCGGCTTGAGGGCCTTGAATAAGAGAGAGCATGCAGATTCAAAGATTTTTCTATCACTCGAATTTCTATGAAAACGGATGATTTGTGATTTTACAATTCCTTTAAAGGTATGAGGTGGATGGAAAGATTTCTTGTGAAGTAGTTGATGAGAATCTGTGGGCTTAAAATATACTTTATAATCAAGGTGTCCCATTGTGTCATACTTTACACCTTTGTATAGCGTTACATATAAAAAGTCTACGGACATTTGGTCAATGTTGGATTTTAGCTTGATATTCGGGTCATGATTGCTCAAAATGGTGAAAAATTCATTAAATTCTTCCTTTGTATGATGCCAAATAATGAAAATATCATCGAGGTACCTGCGATAAAAGAGAGGCTGTTTCGGACATTTGTTAAGCGCATCCTCCTCCCACTCCCACCAATTGGGAGGGAGGGAGGCAGAGGTGAGATACATAATTGTAGGAAGTGAGGGTGTGATAAATAGGTAGATTGGTAGGTAGGTAAGTAGGTACGTAGGTAAGTAGGTAGGTAGGTAGGTAGGTAGGTAGGTAGGTCGGTCGGTTGGTTGGTAGGTAGGTAGGTAGGCAGGCATGTAGACACACACACAGACAGACAGACAGACATGCAGGCAGGCAGGCAGGCAGGCAGGCAGGCAGGCAGACAGACAGACAGACAGGCAGGCAGGCAGGCAGGCAGGCAGGCAGGCAGGCAGGCAGACCGTGTATAGGTGTTCTGCTAAATATGCAAATCACAGTTACACACCAGTTGTCCCCCATGTGTTATCTCGATTCGTAAACAACCATGGTAATACACCAGCCTCTGCTCTGTAAATCTCTACAAACTGGTATGGCGTGTCCAAAGAGGCAACAGATAAAACAAACTGTGGATGCAGAAAATAAAAGTGGCTTATCAATAAATTCTGTACCTCAATCTTCGACTACACAGGTAAGCTGTTGAACATTTGGAAACTAATTTATGCAGCGAATGTTACCGATTAAATCTGATTCAAAATATTAAACATCATATTTTATTCATCGTACATATGTTCTTGCATCTAGTCTGGATATTTTGAGAAGGTGGAGAACATTTATCTAAATGTGTTATACATGTCTTTGTAAACATTTGGCAGATGTAAATCGCGTTGTTAATATATCTTGTGGTCGAGTAACGGGAAGGACTAACCAACCCGGAACCAGTAAATGCCGCCTGCCGGTCTATGCTACGGTTACCCCGACGGATGGGAACACGTCCTTCCTGAGCGCATGCGCGTGCCACTGGTAGTACACAGTAATAGAGGGTTTTTTTTATAGGGCAGGACATGGCCATGTACGCGTGATGCCACTGACTGGGTATACACATTTTAGGATGTGCGTACTGTACTATCTTTGCACGGTTTCTTCCTCCAAATATGGCCTATGATCATAATGCCACCGGAGATTTTTGGTGCCGTTAGTAAGCCCTGGATTTCCGTTTTATGAGAGGACCATTCATGAAAGTATTTTAAAAACAAGCAAATAAGGAACAGACACTACCCTTTCCAAGAACCACGAACATAGCCACACCATTGACCAGCTGGCTTCCTCGCGCAGACGCTACTGGAGCGCGCAGACTGACGTTGGCGACCCCTGATTGGCTGAGGAAGTTTCTAAGACGCTGCCTATTCGTGAAGAGATTATGAGGTACAGAGCCGACTAGTATGTATAAAAGCAGTCTATTCATCTTCAGTTTCGTCTTTAATATTTTTTATTTCAAAATATTCTGACTATTTCCATTTTTGGATTTTATTTCACAGACTACCATCCACCCCCATTCCACTACCTACAGAAATAAAGTAATTCCCCCTCTCACCCACACCTTACACGGCATACAACATTGACACTCGCCAACAACAGTTCACTAGGCAACAACAGGCAACGCATACACGCCTAGCAACATCTTAATATTTTTTTCTTCATTTTTTTACTTATTTACGCAATCCTTCAGGGAAGCACCTCACAGAATGCCATGGCTTGAATACATCTAGGTGTGAGTGGCCAATAAAACAAAATCCAATACAAAATGAACGAGATAAGATATTCCGCAGATTTAGCGCTGTCGGTTCGGCAAAGATTCCTGTTGAAGGTCTGTCTGGGTTCCTGCTCCACTGTGGTACCGCAAGAGTGATCTCGCCACGGAACTTTATTCATTTGACTGCTTGCTGTGATCAACAACTACAAAGCCATCAGCGCTCGATCAACAACAGTTTTGGCGTTCGCTAATTGACCAGCGGCCAAATTAACATCCTAAATTATTCCGCCCTCCCCGAGGACTCTCCGCATTCTCTTAGGACATCGCGTGCACGAAACTTCGTATCTCGACCTGACATGGAAGAAAAGGACTGAACCTGTATTATCTTCGCATACGAGCCATCGTACACCCTCCATGAATATTTGTGACTGGTTGTGGACACTGTTTCATGTTCAAACTTATTGCGGACAAAGAATGAACTCTGAATTCGTTATCGGCCTCTGACTGAGTTCTGCCCTTGTGCCGCTCTGCACCCCCGCTTTGAAACAACAACCGCTGTGATGGAACATCATGTGCAACTACATTTTACTGCCCAGTTCTTCTACCCACGAGTTGTCTAACATTCCCTCCTGCTATACAGCTCCTGGTGAACCACTGCCTACGAACTTTCTACATCTGTTCACTCACGATGATCCGCAAGAACATTTTTTCACCTAAGAGAAATTGCGCCTTCATCTCCGTGACATTGTGATCTCCAGCCTCGGAGGACTACGTCACCGCGTGATGTTGTGTCTTGGAAATATATCTAGCTAGACTGGTTCGCAGCCAGCAATGCGCACAATCACAAAATCTAGACCCCCACGCCCATGGGAAGACTGACGAACTAATTTTAACGCCTTTACTAAGACTTGAAGGGACATTGTTAAATCTTAAATGCACTAATTACTTAAATTTTTTATTCTTTATAGATTTTTACCGTCTTAGGCTTTATTTTTCTTCCGCTATTTTTGCAGCCTATTTTACTTTCCTACTCTGGGACTACTAAAGGAGATCGTCAATCTTAGTTGTCATATTTGGACTGCGATCTCGCACCCCGCCCAATTTGAAGATATACATCCCCTTCGTCTGCAGTGTTGCTTTTCGATACTTAGTAGGACGTCACTTTAGCCACCCAATTTCCAGGTGGTGTCATTTGCGCTTCGTGCAGCATGAAGACATATAATAGCACTGCGATTGAAGATGCCGATCTTTCCCGCATTAGGCCCTCTGCACTACACTTAGAACTCTCCCCTAAAATGAAAGTCGCTTGCGTGTATCACTTTTCCGCCTTCTTTGTAGCTCCTGTTCAGAACAACTACGGCCGTCTCGTGTCTCAGACACCACAATCTGAGTTGTCCTGGCAGGCCTCTGAGCCTTCTTGAGTAGCGAACAACTGTAGGATAAGAAAAGCTGAGTCTCTGGTGCACCACATTTCTCAGCTCGCTTTCTTTTTCATGCCAACCACCGCATCTCCCAAAATCTTTGTTGAATCGGCCATGCCTCTTTCCACCTGCCGTGGCGTTGGATCGCAGCAGCACCTAGACAGAGGTTCCCTAAACCCTTTCCTCTTTTAGTTATATACGAGCTGGTCACCGCCTCTGAAACTCGGTAGATCGTTCTTGGACCTCATCAAGTTTTTCTCGACGCTGCTCAAGCCGATCTTCATTTCTGAGTGGAAAATTTGCCCGACTTTGTGAGGGTAGAGGTTCTCACATAATTTAACTGATTGCCAGGGGCCTTAAACCACAAAAGACTATCACCCCGCGTGGGATCCCCTTAAAATTGCTAGAGTTAAGCATGCATAGAAGATCCACCTCAGGATGACTCCAGGGAACATCGGATCAACCAGGTGGCGAACATCAAACATCATCTTGAGAAATGAAGATTTCCTCCCCCCCCACCCCGGCCCTCGTCCCCCACCCCCACCCCCCACCCCGCTCGACTGCACACTAAAGTAGACAGCATTCCCATGTTTCCATCTTAAGCAGAACATAGCTGACTTAAGCTAAATCACTAGTATGAACGACTTTATAATAACAGGTTAACATCTTATAGACTTACCGAATGCTTAGTGACTGTTAGCAATGTAACAACCACTGGGAGAATTTCCACTCTCGCTCCCCCTCTCCTGTACCCGATCTCCGACCCTTCGAATCCGAATTATTGCCCGACAGCCGCTCGTACAGGCCCTTCCACCTCCTGAACAATGACCAAAGTTAGGATGACTCTCTGCCTGGTGACGAAGACGTGAATTTCTCCTGCTGCCACTCCGCCGGTGAACATTTTGGCCGAGGAAAAATACCACGCATGGGGTCACTAAAAAGATCTCTCTCTCTCTCTCTCTCTCTCTCTCTCTCTCTCTCTCCACACTAGCGCTCAGAGGGAGAATCCCCTAAACAAACGAAGATTAGAGAGGTTGAAGACCACCTGCAGGAATATTCACCTCACGAGCGTGTCTTCTATTAGCAAGTTCCATTGCACACTCACATCCACCACCTCTCACACGCACCTCCCATTCCCGGCAGATAACCTGATCGCCGATCTTGGAGAACACTTCAACCGTACGAGAAGTTCCGACCTACCTACAACACTTTAGCAGAGACACCACCACAGTGATCACAGCAACTCCTGACTCTGACCGACCACCGTTGAGTAACAGTAGAGAGGAAGTCAATTCACCCCATACCGAAGGCAGTCTGGTGACCCGACTTCAACACCTGGAAGCTACATGCCATGCTGGGAATGCTCGAGCGGACCAGTGCATATCCAAGGAGATGGCTGGTCGCTCTGTCCAGCAAATATTTGTGGTGGTGGCCCGAAGAAGCGCCCATGAGATGGCATTGCAAGCCCCGAGGAATACGATCGAGAGCCACCAGGAAGGACCACTGGTCATGGAGGATCTCCGATTGACTGACCATACAATGCCGGATTGATGCCCCATCGACGACCCAAGGACTATTACGACGCGGACTAATTTTGCATTGACCGCATGCCCAGTTACGTCGGATAATACCACACCTGGCTTTGACAGCCAGGGTGGGGATCAGGCGTTGACCGGCGGCCACCGGGCCATAATTTGTTCAAAGCACGTCACCTGCATATGGTAATAAGGAGGTGCATCATGATGTATTGGTGTTATAACACATGTGTTAAAGAGCCACACTATGACTGTTCTAGAACGCATTAACTATGGCAACTGACTTACATCAACAAACATCCTTTTCACTAATCGTGGCTCGTAAACAATGTGTCGTATTTGGTATTTATGTTTTAACATGGTTAAAGCAACTTACGGATGTTAACGTTGTAGGTTGTGGCCGTCTTGAGCGTCCAGGAACAATGGTGTTGACGCCATCAATACGGAAGAAAGGACTGAGTAGGTATATATTACGTCCAGCCAGTGAGCATGTGACTAAACGAGAATCATTACACATGCGGATGTGCGGGTCACCGTACACACCAACAGTACATCTGGGTAATTTAAAGTCCTGTGACAAAGAAAGTCAGAATATATTACAATAAGTCAACCCATAAATTAATTATATTTTAATCATTTAATACTCATATCAGCAAAAAACGGCGTCAGCAGTGGTCTTGAGAAATGTCAATTTGCATACCAAGAGAGGACCAGTTTTGACAATTTTCGACTGGAATGACTGGCTCAATAACCGAGCCATTTATTCTAGTGGTAAATGTTAAAAAATAGTCTTCTCTTGGTTTGCAACGATATTTTCTATGAGAAAATTGAAACTTTTATGAACAAATTTGAGGGTTAAAGAGACCAGAACTTACCAATTCTATTTGATGTAAGGAACATTATGTTGAAAATTTTGAAACTAATTGTACTGACCACTATTGCTTCCTGCATCAGCAACAGGTTCAAGCGAAATTTGTTTAAAAATATTCAACAACGTATATATATATAATTGTCTTCAAATTGAGATATTCAAATTTTAACTGTTAAATGATTAAATTGGTAAAAAGTTAATTATACTCTAGAAGAGTTTGCCCTGGGGTTTGCGGATTCTTCCACAAATGGTGGGAAAACAAAGTCTATTTAAACAACTGTTGTTGCGTTAAAATTTAAATCAGATCCGTAGTTGTCGAAATTCCAACAAATGGACAGGTCCACATTAAATGCCCTCTTTTCATTACATGGCAGTAGCAAAGAGGATTCTACTCTCAGATTGAACTACTTTTTATAGCTTTGTTTTTTTGTAAGATAAACACACATGCTTAGTTTTAAACACAATGCCATAATCCTTCTCAAAATTAACATATATATATATGGCGGTTCGATCCCCCGACCGGGAGATGGTGATCAACAAATTAAACTAATGGGTGCATGACTGTTGGCTAAGTTAGCACATGGAAATTGAAGCCGCACGTTGCCAGTGCGTCAATAAAATAAAAATACATATACTGCCAGAGCCGTGCTGGAGTCAGAGTACAATAGGCGTAAAATCCTAGGAGTGAATTGTGGCAGGTGCATCCACAGATAGTCCCATATGAATCGTCAGTGTGTCAGTATATCAGACATGTGAAGGCTGGTCGGCCAATCCTTGACTTTGTAGGCTTGGTGCGGTGGTCCAGTGGAAAGATGCCTGGTTGCTGATGCTATGCGGAGTTGTAGAATGGCGGTTCGATCCCCCGACCGGGAGATGGTGATCAACAAATTAAACTAATGGGTGCATGACTGTCGGCTAAGTTAGCACATGGAAATTGAAGCCGCACGTTGCCAGTGCGTCAATAAAATAAAAATACATATACTGCCAGAGCCGTGCTGGAGTCAGAGTACAATAGGCGTAAAAGCCTAGGATTGAATTGTGGCAGGTGCATCCACAGATAGTCCCATATGAATCGTCAGTGTGTCAGTATATCAGACATGTGAAAGCTGGTCGGCCAATCCTTGACTTTTTAGTCTTGGTGCGGTGGTCCAGTGGAAAGATGCCTGGTTGCTGATGCTATGCGGAGTTGCAGAATGGCGGTTCGATCCCCCGACCGGGAGATGGTGATCAACAAATTAAACTAATGGGTGCATCACTGTCGGCTAAGTTAGCACATGGAAATTGAAGCCGCACGTTGCCAGTGCGTCAATAAAATAAAAATACATACATACATACACACACACACACACACACATATATATATATATATATATATATATATATATATATATATATATAGCAAGGTTATGATCTATTTGCTAATTAATTTCCGAAATCTAAGATATATGGTTCCACTGAACTGAACCACCAAAGACTTCAAGCAATTTCTGCTGGAGATTAACTTCAGTACGTATAGTGAATATCCTGGCAAAGCGATTTACTAAGCACCTGAAAGTTAACCATGTCTCTTGTATAAAATGGACCTTTCCAGAGTAATGACGTCATATGACATCATAATCAGCTAAGCGGCGTGTAAAATGACGTCATAATCATTACGCCATAAATGATTCTATTAGGCCCGTGTTTAACTCTTAATAGTCTCACACGTTGTAAGAATTGTATGTCTACTATTTAATAAACATGCTGTTGAATATTTGGTCGCTGTTGCTGCCTATGGCAAAAACAGCACCCAGTCAAATTAGTTTCAAAATATTCAACAGCTTACCTATATAGTTTTCTGGAAATTGATAGTCAGGGAGTTGAGAGATCGGGCGATCCCAACACGAGCGAGGTGTTGGTGGAGCTTACCTGGAGATGGCCAGGGCATAGCTAAAATGGAAAGGTCCATTTAGATAGAATGTAGGAAATCACATTTAAACCTACAACGTATATTCAAGTAACTCACAGATCACTACATCATATCCCACACTTTCATATAGCAACAAGTGGTTATATTTGGGAAAAGACTGATAGTAACAGATTTAGCAACATTGATTTACCTCAGTCTTATTTCCTCTACTTACTGAGTCTGACTTTGTCAAAAAGATCCTGCCATCTGGCTGGTAATGGTTAAGACAATCCGAACAATGTGGGATAGATGAACCTATGCCTATCTATGTCCCACCCATTACCAGCTAATCTCTGTCCACTTTGTACACGCGTCTGAATCAATTCTAACAGGTGAACCCTGAATTCCCAGTATGTCAAGTTCAACGTCATTCATGTTGAATGTTTTGACAAAAGTTTGACTGAGAGCTGTTGTTGCCAAATATGTAACAGCATGTTTACTAAATTGTAAATTCACCAAAATAATAGAATTTAGATGGTTAAAGAAACATCGCCTATGGGAGATAGTAAAATAAATTGGAAGATTTTCCATATTTTCGCCAAAATATAACGATCCTGGTGTATTGTTATTACAGTACATATTACTTTTTATACACAAATTCCTACCCCATCGCACATATTTGTTATTATTTGGTGCTTCAGGAAGGTCTTGTGAGTGTGAGTTTCTTAATTTAGGGTTACACAACAGAACATTTTAAACGTGTCTACACAGTTCGCCAGCGACAGACAAAATACTAAAGCCACAAAGTTCTCAAAAACATCAAAGAGATACACGGCGGGAGGACAGAAATCACAAAAAGATATGATATGAAACAAATAAGCGGAGTAATAATGTTTTTGTTTATGAAAGACCAGCGATGAATCGCAAGTGACCACTAACTATGATATACTCTGGTTTCTCTGCAGAAAAATATAAAGTCGACGGTCAGATTTGTGTTTACATCTTTTATATTTATGTATTTTATAATTTGCATCATCTTGGGGTTTGAGTAGTTGTATGTGAATTGATGTTACAATGATAGCAATAACCCACTGGAAGCGTTTTATGAACATGGTTCCGCATATTACATTTCTAGATCTGTCAGCGATAGTCTATTTAACGCTGGTCCTTTGCACCTTTGTTGTCGCAGTACGCCATTTGATTGTGACGTCAGTTAACAGGTAATCTATTTAAATTATGACGACAATACTTGAGTGACAGATCAAATACCCCATCGACCTATTGAAAGCAACTTTGTAACCGCCTTTCTCAAAAGAGCAGCCATCATTTTACTTCAAATGTCATGCACACATTTACGCAGGTTGGAATGTATAAATAAATGAGCTAATTTGAAACTTACATAGAAGGGCGATACCATTTCTTCAGTCTCCTCAGGGGTCATACCCGGTGGTAAGATTAACTTCACAATGTTGATAGCTAGCTGTTTCTTGTCCAGTGACCAGCCCGATTGCTGGATCGCACTTGTTGCACACAAAAACATCATTGACAGGTAGCTAAATACATAATAGAAACATTGGTTAAAAATTGAAATGTCAAACTGTTCATTTTAAGGCAACACGTTTGGGAATCAGTTTAATAATCTGAAATGATATTTTGACTGGAAGCCTCTTTTTCGCATTCATCAATACTAAAACTAATATTAATAATAATAATAATAATAATAATAATAATAATAATAATAATAATAATAATAATAATAATAATAATAATAAATGAACCGTTTCAGTTTATCCATCCATCACTGACGTCATAATCAACTACAATACATATAGGATGACGTCATAATCAATGACGTCGTGAATGGTATTATTAAGTGTGTCACGAATGCATAATGGGTGACGGGCTAAAGCATTGTTATACGAATTGTATGCCCATTGGCAGCAACAGCACCCAGTCCAATTAGTTTCAAAATATTCAACAGCTTACCTCTATGGATTTCTTAAAATTGATAGTCAGGGAGCTCAGGAATTGATCGATCCCAACACGAGCGAAGTGTGGGTGGAGCTTGGATAGAGATGGGTGGGGCATAGCTAAAACTGGATTCCTCAATTACTTACCGATCACGAAAGGCTTCACCATAAGAGAAGTGTGAGAATTTTGCAGCGCACTCCTCTAGGGCTAGTGCAACGTTGAAGGTAACAGATGCTGGTTCATTCAATACTGTGAGCAAAGATATAAAGTGCACTTTCAAAGTCAGACATACCATATAGTTAAATGGGCATGCTGAATTAAAAGGCAGATCTGTCTCTTTGCATTAGAGTACATTGTGTGAATGTACACAGTGCTTGAAAGACAGAGAGGAATGAAAATAAAAGATAGAATAGAGTAAGTGTGCAAGGCGTGCATGTGCAAGGCGTGCATGTGTAAGGCGTGCATACGTGCATGTGCGTGCGTGCGTGTGTGTGGTGTGCGTGCGTGCGTGCGTGCGTGCGTGCGTGCGTGCGTGCGTAAGTGTGTGAGTGAGTGAGTGTGCGTGCGTGCGTGCGTGTGTGCGTGCGTGCGTGGCAGCACACACGCTTGTGTACATGCATATGTTACACCAGAAATGACAAATTATTTACAATATAAGAAATAGTCTTTATAATACTAATTAACTATTTTAACTGGAACCTATTACTGCACACCGTATAGGAAAACATGTCCATCAAATTAGCTTCAAGATATAATTCGACACCATAGTTGATGTTTAATTGAGATTTCTTGGTTGAAGTGGTAGATATATTTGTAAAAATGAATGTGGATATCAGACATGACATTCTGCAGACATATAATCATATCCAATACATGATACATGGTATACATGAAGTGAAACATTTAATTCACGTTAAGAACGTAGGTAATTATTTGATCTCCACCTTGATTCCCCTGTACTCATCTAAAACAGTAATACGCAATTCCTCAATATCTTCATTTTTTACTGCGTTTTCTTAACCCTTTGAAGTTTGAACACGAAAGATGTTGCATATTTTGAAACAAAATGTGACTGAAAGCTGCTTCTGCCTATGGCAGCACCATGCTCCTGTCAACTTAGTTTGAATTAATTCAAAAGCTTACCTGCATAGTTATTTTGCAAGTGAGAATCTTCTAATTCAGGTTTCAAAGGTTAATAGCAGTTTGTATGTAAGTTTGATCAAAAGGCAATCTTCATCTAACTAACTATATTTGGGTCTTCACTTCATATGTAGATGGTATTATTAGAAGACATATGCTTGATGTTTTCTTGCATGTGTTGTTGCACATTCTCTTCTGTTTAAAATAATTTTTCATTGTTCCACTATAGGCCATTGCTATCAAATATGCATATATTGTTGCCGTCCATAAAGGTTTATCTAAATATACAACTTATCTCACGATGTAATGGATTAAAAATGACACAGTGTTTCATACTTCTGGCATAATGTGTACATTAGGTTGGGGGTGGGGTTACAAAGGAATTCTGCTGTGTTTCTACATGAACACAGTTCTGTTGTGAAAGGAACTCAGTTATTTTGTTAATTTCATATATTTACAACAGAATATCTGTAATAGCTAGACAGGCCCAAAAATGTTCCTGCTTTATGGCCAAAACTGGTGACTCGTATCATTGTCAATATTATTACAACTTATGATAAGATATATATATATATATATATATATATATATATATATATATATATATATATATATATATATATATATATATATATATATATATATATATATATATATATATATATATATATATATATATAAATATATATAAATGTATATAACTTAGCTGTCAAGCTCATTGATGACACTAGATAAATCCACTTTGAGCTATGCCACGCCCATCTCTAGCTTAGCACCGCCCATGATTGGGATGTGTTGGAATTGATGTATATACTTTAACTCATAAATTCCCAGAATCCCAATTTCATGGTAACTATGCAGCTAACTTTTTAAATATTTTGAAAGTAATATGACTGTGTGATGTTGCTGCCTATGCCAGCAGCAACGGCCAGTCAAACTACATTCAAATTATTCCACAGAATGTTTATTAAATAGTAAAGACATATAACGTGTACAACTGACAGCCTATTCATGGTTGATGACTGACTTAGTCACATCATTCAACACATATTAGGAATTGTAATGTCAGCCTACCTCTAACGTAATTGATTATGATGTCAATACTTGAGTGACACATTGGATTCCTCTATCACAATGTGATGTCACAAGGCTCTGAGCAGTGTTATGCCTCCCATCACATAGACCGCCTCTATGATGTGTCATAGTAAATGATAAACATGCAGAGTAAATGATACACAAACAGTATAAATGAGAAACATACATTCAGTAATCTCTGGACTCAGGCCTCCAGCTTGGCAAATCAGTCTTCGAAATTGCGAATCACGTCCTTCAGCTTCCACATCATATTCACTTTCTATAAGTGTAGATACTACATCCGAGCTGCACAGACTCTTAGCCATGACACAGTTGTGAATTAGTGCAAATAAATTGTCACTGTAAAGCAAATAGACAGTAGTACTAGTAGTAGTAGTAGTAGTAGTAGTAGTAGTAGTAGTAGTAGTAGTAGTAGTAGTAGTAGTAGTAGTAGTAGTAGTAGGAATAGCAGCAGCAGCAGCAGCAGCAGCAGCAGCAGCAGCAGCAGCAGCAGCAGCAGCAGCAGCAGCAGCAGCAGCAGCAGCAGTAGCAACAGTACAGGAGCAGCAGATGGGAAAAACTTTTCCTGGTCCTTAGTCACTAATTTGAGAGGAAAACACTACAATTCCACATTAAGATTTTCAAAAATAGTACGTATAATACAATGGCGTATATTGTCAAAATACATAATCCTTTTGCATTTTACATTGAAACAGCAAATAAAACCCTTATTATGAACATATATTCGTTGAGCAGAGAAACCCAATACATATGTGTGTAGCCCCAAACACTGCTTTATCATGATTTAGTAGACGGAGAAGAAGAAGAAGAAGAAGAAGAAGAAGAATAAGAATAAGAAGAAGCAGAAGAAGAAGCAGAAGAAGAAGAAGATGTAGAAGAGGGTGAGGAGTATGAGGAGGATGAGGAGGTGGAGATGGAGGAGGAGGAGGAGGAGGAGGGGCGGGGGGGGGAGAATGAGGAGGAGAAGGATAGGGAGGAAGGGGAGGGGAGGAGGAGGAGCAAGAAGTTCTGCTAGCAGTCAATCAGCTTTGTTATTTTTAATACAAACCTGCATGTGAGAGGCCAATGTCGTGGATGAAATACAAGTTCTGTTATTGCTAATAGTTCATAGATATCAGGCTGAACAGCACGCCAGCCAATCCAGTAGCATGATTTGAGAGCCATTGACAGGTCTTCAGAGGGAATGGTACATGGTACAGGCCTAGCTCGTTTTTGTACTTGAGGAAAAGGTAAAACTGAAATATTGAAAGATTACGATTCATGATATGTAATATTCTAACTTTTATGCTGTTGTGTTCAGTCATTAAATCATTTACAAGTTAAGGCAATGATGCTTTGTGTGGATTTTACAAACTTTCAATAATGTATCAATTCCATCGCGAACGTCACGTGTTACTGTTAGTGCTATACAAGTCTCTAGATATTATGCATAGCTATATCTACACACATGTTGTAGATATCGGATTGTCCGGTGGGGAGTCATGACCCTGTGGACATCTTATATTTATGAAGTAAGACCTTGATGAAATTCATATTTGAAAATACCAGGTGAGCTAGTGGATGGAGTAGCACACATCATACTGTAGTACGTAGAGGGCTGCTGCACTGGTTGACATGGACCGGTGCTGCCGCGACAACAGTTTCTCCCGAAACTGATGCGTACATGATAACCGTAGTTAGTATGAGTTGGATTTATAGTAGGAAAGAATAGAGTAGGACCCACGGTTATGGTTTGATGATATCTGTCAATAGTTGAAGATGAAAGTTGGTGATGCAGGATCGGCACACACTTTCAGGACATTCAGCAGTCATTTTGGCCGATAGTTTAGAAACTAGTAACCGAGACAGTTAGACGAGACAGACGAAAAGTAGGGTTAAAAGGTTGAGGGATAAGGTCAAAAGGTTGAGTGACAAGGGAATCATCAACTCCCTATAGAAACTACAACAACACCAGCTGGCAATGAGATCATACAGCTCATGTGCTATTAACCATCGTATCCTACAGGCTTATTCACAATAGGCAATAGGCAAGACATGGACAAGGTAGCGTCCTGTAGGAGTGATTGACACTAACGAAGTTTGTGTATAAACTATGTGTCGATCAAAAACAGCGTATCCGGTTAGAGGCAGAATTGTATATCAACTATATGTCACTCACCGAGTGACATGCAACAACAACGGATGAAGTAATGTTGTTAGTTAGCTGACAGGTCTCATCAAATCATAACCAGCCCAAACCGCAAGTGCTAGGTAAAAAGCATCCTCCCGAGGCGGGAGGGTCGGCGATTTACTTGCTTAAAATGACGTCATAATCTGTGGATAGCCTATGAGCGGATGATGGAGATGTGAAACCATTACGTAACCAGGCAATGACAGAATCGAAACTCAGAAGAGTATAAAAGGGCCGCCTTTCTTTGTATCGGGAGTTAGTTAGGAGCGCAGTTCAGTAAGAATTCAGTCGAGTTAGTTGAGAGTCCGTTTGGTCTATACAGTTGGTTAGAGTTAGATTGATGTGGTATATCAGACCTGTCGTGACAGGGAGTAATAGCAATCAATATTAGTTAGGAAACGTATCGTTTAGATAAGTAGTTTAATGTTAGTCAAACTTATATAAAGTATTAATCTTTTCTTTGTGGCAGTAAAAGCCACCCTTACTTAGTGTACAGTTAGGATTATTATTAAAGTCATCACCTTGATAACCTCAAGGCAATAGTTTTGTTGTGCTATTTAATTCTGGACATTACGGAAGACCACCGTAACTTACCTACAAGTTCTGAGATTCAGTCAGATCAGGCCCGGATATCTAATACAAATATCGTTCAGTACATCTATTTACGAGGCGAGCTGATATCCATCTTTTGCGTTCTCGGTAAAGTTAGTTATCGCAGCAACTACACATACAAGCTTTACCCAAAACGGAAAAGACTCCAGAGTCGATTAGTTCAGATAAGAACCTATAAGTAGTAGTGAATCTTGAAGATAGACACGTCACAAATCTTCAATGTGTAAGGTGCACATATGTAAACACATGCACGCACGCACGCACGCACGCACGCACGCACGCACGCACGCACGCACGCACGCACGCACGCACGCACGCACGCACGCACGCACGCACGCACGCACGCACGCACGCACGCACGCACGCACGCACGCACGCACCCCCTCCACACACACATAATCATGCAGGTTTCGCTAAGCTAGCAGTGCCAGAGATAACAGATGTTTGAATGAACACTTGTGATAAGCGATACGTGACCAAAATGCATTTATTATGGTAACCAAATAGATTGTGATTCAGTTCTAGTTATACCCCGCCTACTCACTAATCTCTGCCAACATTTTGCATGTGTTGGTATCGATTTATATACTTTGAACCCTGAATTGACAATTTCAAGGCAACTATACAGGTAAGCTGTAATTTAACTGGCATCTGTTACTTCCTATGGCAGCAACAGCTCCCAGTCAAATTCGTTTCAAAATATTCAATGTAATGTCTGAGTTATAAATTCATCGCAGATATTCCAATTTTCATGACAGAGTTATACATCATAATGTGTGTGATGTCAGCACACTAGTGACTAGTAATTGATTATGACGTTAGCTACTTGAGTGACAGATCAGATCCTACCATTTCTTACTCCTTAAAGCTCACGCTGCTATGATTATAACGGTGGGTGTTTACTGCAGGTATGGCTGTATTTACCTGAATTGGCAGGTCCGGGTGGTGCAGGTCTTGGACGGGGGAACAGTGTTGAATTTGACTGGTACTGGGAGAGTATAAGATCCTGTGATTCTACGAGCACCTTTTGATAGTACCACAACTTTGTGGAATTCGCAGGCTGAAGAAGACAAATGAGAGACTTTTCAATAATAGGTATATCAACTTCCATAATAGAAAGACAAACAGCAAGTAATAAGCACCTTTCATTACGAGGAATAAATCACAGATTGCCTTACTATTTTAATTGTCGATACTATTTGTATTACGTATGTAAGATAACTATTAGAGACAATGTTTGGATAATGCGAATGCATTCTCGTAGTTGTTCGTGAAAAAACTCATTTGCTTATATTGATCTGTAAAAATCTTTCGGATTTTCCGTTTCTTCGGATTTTTCAGATTTTTTCAGATATTCCTTGATCATGCCTAACGTTGTAGAGGTGGTAATGCACATATGACAAAATATTAGCCAAATCGGACCAGAAGTTTCTGAGATATAGGCGGATCCAGAATTTGATCTGATCCGGATCCGGGTTCTAATATCCGGATCAGTGCTAATGTCCGTAAATCGCCTTGCACAGTACGTTCCTCAGTTGTGTCAAAGTCGGAACCAAATCGGATAAGTAGTTTTTTTAGATACAACCGTGTACACACAGATACACTTATGCACGTATGTGTGCATGCACGCACGCATGGACACGCACGCTCACTCACTCACGTATACACGTACGCACGCACAGACCCGATCACAATACCCTCTACCCCTAATAATCCGATATGTTAAGATATTCAAAATCAGGTTATATGGAAAGCATTGTGAAAACAAGGAGGCAATACCTAATATTAATAATATTGGTAAAAGCTGTGCAATGGTATGCACTGTCAACGCCATGACTAGATTCACAAGCCAAACATCCAATGCATAGGATAAGTTGTTTATCTTCCACCCAAAAGGTACAATTTAATCACTACTTACGTTTGAAAAGTAGAGATATCTCAAGGCATCTGATCGACATACATCACGCATGGCGGCACTCTTTACTTGTAGACATTGATCCAAATATTGTCCCAAAGTATGGTTTCTCATGAAATACTCGTATGTTTTCCACGTCTGTATGCTGAGGTCTAAAAGTAGCAGCAGCAGCAGGAGTAGTAGTAGTAGCAGTAGTAGTAGTAGTAGTAGTAGTAGTAGTAGTTAGTAGTAGTAGTAGTAGTAGTAGTAGTAGTAGTAGTAGTAGTAGTAGTAGTAGTAGTAGTGGTAGTAGTAGTAGTAGTAGTACTAGTAGTAGTAGTAGTAGTTGTAGTAGTAGTAGTAGTAGTAGTAGTAGTAGTAGTAGTAGGAGTAGTAGTAGCGGAGGCGGCGGCGGCAGCGGTAGTAGTAGTAGTAGTAGTAGTAGTAGTAGTAGTAGTAGTAGTAGTAGTAGTAGTAGTAGTAGTAGTAGTAGTAGTGGTGGTGTAGTTCGGATCGAACGGTCAGATACTGGCCGTACCAGCTAAGCTGGGTACGCGCCGCCCGTCCTGGATTCGTTTCCTGAACACGCCCCCCACCCCCTGGGTAGAGCCATAAGCGTATATAGACCTATGGGAGAGATAGCGTTGCGAAAACAACTAAGTTCGTTAAAACGCATGATGCGCATGCACGCACCAGGATGCTGTTTTTGATAGAGCTCGTAGTTACGACCAAGATAGGATGGCGCTTTTAGTGTGCCGAGATGGTACCCTGTAATCCTTATTGATTGTCCGTTCCCGTTAAATCTGGCATTGATCAAGACCAGAATTTTTAAATCTGTAAACCATTTCAAAATCGGGTGAGAAATGGTTGAGTTATCTACGGAAAACCCTTCTTGATTATCTTCCGAATGTTGCCGTGACGTCATAACCACGTGACGCAAAACTTCTAGAATGTTCGAGAACATTCGACTGCGCTATTATTAGCTACGCGCTGATTGGCTGCTGCTCGAACGATGACTGGTTGGAGCCTGTGCCTGTGACGTCACGAGGAGTATTAAAGGAGACGCGATCCAGTGATCGAGAGCATCCTCAGCCAGGGGCCGAACAGGTTGGATCTGTACCAGCTACTATTAGCGCGACAGACAATACACGTTTTACTTACTTTTTTACTTTTTATCCCGTAGCTGGCAGTTGTCCAACCCACCACACTAAAACAATTTTGTAACTCCCTACCTACGGGAGTAATTTGGAACTTCTGATAATTGTTCACAAATATCAATATCTACTTCGGAACACAAATTTGCGGTGAGGCCTTTACGGTCTGAATATGTGAGTCTACAGATGTAGAGGCAGGATGTTCTTTGATGGATGACTCGCCGGATCTGCCAGCCACACCAAAAAGTGGTATTTCAACCATCACCGCACTAATATCGTGTAGGTTCTTCTAACTTTCGACCGCAGCAAGTACATACTGCCCGATGCGTCTTCAGAGCTGGCTGCCGTACCCAGCAACGTGGAGCTTTGTTTTGTATCTTCGTTTGCCTCTGACAACCCCCGCTTATGATTGGGTTGTTTACACTTCCATCCATGCCATCGGTGTACGGGAACTTTATTCACTACAGTAGTACTATCGTATCTTTTGCTGACTGCTCGTTAGACATCCTATTAGGCTTACAGTGCTGAGCAATGTATTCCCGCCATGAGTATTCTTGCCGGAATCTTGTTTGCGGAAAACAGCTTGCGGGAACTTTTCAGCTTCCGGAGAATGCATCATCTCACGTCGACTACGGAATAACGTATCAATTTCAGTAACATAGTAGCCTAACTTAAGAATGACTACCGAGTATTCAAGTAACTATACTTCACAGCTTAATTATTTCTCTATATGTATTTTGTTAATTATATTGTATCCGTAAAAATGGTCACGATGACTAAAAGGAACCAGAATGGTCTTAGGACCGCTAGTTATAATTTCTGTATCTGTTTATGGTTATTCTCATTTTCCTCCATGTGTTGCTAACCACACTATAGTAGGTTCGTTAACCTGTACTGATATGTATATCTTGATCATTGGATACTGTATTGATTGTTCTGGTTAGATTATGTATATATATGACCAGTGGCCATCCGTTCATATGTTTTGCTCATTCATAGAAAATATAGGACTGCAGTGCACGTAGGAAACACCATACAACAACACTTATATATGCAGCCCTTTCTCCCGCCACCAACAATTTTTCACTGAGGTCGCTGTCCATGCTATAACTCTGTTTAGCCCGGCATGCTACCGACTATTCAGCTCAATAGGATAGGTTCAAAATGATTAGAGACACTTTGTTCATTACGTACTCCGTAATATACTCTTCTCTTCCGGTAGTGCGATAATCTAGCCCTGCACTCCGGGAAGACTCATAACTCCAAGATTTTGGCTCTCTTCATGTTCCACTCAGCCATGTGGCTTCTTAATTGTTTGGATGTCCCTATCCACACCATGGGCTGATCCGACTCTGGGAAACTATTGGGGTTTCCGAGCGGTGATGGCCATGGTGTGGTGTCACATACATTTCCCGTTTTATGTGGTTACGGGGCGGGATGTCCGGATTCTTATCCAGCTCAGAGATCGTGCTACGTAACATGTATGAGCGCTGTTTTCAGTATTGATCTCTTAGGGCATCTGTTCTCAGTGACAGCTGTGTCTACTAGCTAGGTAGATAGATACCCACCAGTTGCGGCCAAAAATAGTTCTTGTTTTGAAAACAACTAACAGTGAATTAAGAAAAGCAGAAGGCCCGCATAAATAAAGCGGCAACTACTAATTCAGCATCCCAAGAATCACATAAGACGGTGATGAGGGAATCCATCGGGAATCGCCCATCCCGTCTTCATGTAAAACAGTATGCACCCCTATAGTCATAATCTCACTAGGTATGGTCTTTTCTTTCTCAAGCATATTAGAGTGGGCCCATTTTTGCCTACTACTCTTCTCCTGCTTTAAGCAGTGGCGACACCTTCCCGAGATGGAGACCCGCGCGAGGCACTTGCCTCTCGCAAGGATTCAGCGACGATGGTCCACGCGAGGATAATACTCCTCACCCAAACTAGCACTAGGAGTAATGCCCACGTGAGGCACATAACTTTTCGTCCGAGATAACTTTCTTCCTTTCAGCATAGAGGTATAATAACTTATATTAAGTTATTTAGTTAAGTCTCGTGTAAGGGAGCCTCCCTTGCGGGGATTCCTCTGCGAACCTACGAGTCTGTGTGGTACCTCCGGGAGCCCCATGTTTAAAAGTTCATCTACCTGTCTCTATGTCTCGTATTTTCGTATGCTCTTACTGTAGTATTATCTAGCATATTTATAATTGTTTAGGTAAACTCATTGTATAGACTTATATTTTTAGGTCACCAAATCAAATCTTGTAAGTCCATAGATCACGAAATTGCTATGGACAGGCATACTGGTGACACAAATTCTTGGGATGAGACCGTTGTGTTTAATGTTCGCGACGATGGTCGCACGTCCCCACTGGAACGATTGAGTTCCAGCGGCCTTAGGAGCCGGTTTTTGTTTCCCGCAGGGCAGTCTCGTACAAGGTTCGTCACCCCGAGACCGGATGCTAACCAGCATCATCACTCCTCATGCACTTGCAGCACGGCGGGTCGACATGATACACTGGAACGGCCCGACACTACCCAGCGAGCTACAGTAGTAGTAGTAGTAGTAGTGGTAGTGGTAGTGGTAGTAGTAGTAGTAGTAGTAGTAGTAGTAGTAGTAGTAGTAGTAGTAGTAGTAGTAGTAGAAGCAGCAGCAGTAGCAGCAGCAGCAACAACAACAGCAACAACAACAACAGCAACAACAGTTGCTGTTGTTGTTGTTGTTGTTGTAGCAATAGCAGGAGCAGCAGCAGCAGTTTTTGTAAAGTAAAACACATTGGCACAGATTTCTAAATATTTCTTCCAAAATATAACCCATTGAGACCTAGCTGGTGTAAAGTATTTCATGTATTTGTTTGAATTTCTTTTACTTAACTATTATTTGATTCTGTCTAAAAATAATTCTTTATACCAAGTGCTATGAGTTTAAGCGTATGGTAGGAAGTAGTCGTGTATGTATGATTACTTTATTCTGCGGCTGTAGTAGTAGAAATACCCTACAGCTGCAATTGGTCCTTCTTCGCTCTGTCTTTTCCTCAGCCTTTATCTTTAGTTTCCTCAGCCCAATTCTTGATTTGACTGTAATGAGTCCTGCTTCCTTGAGGTGACCTCGTAGCATGCCTAACAGATTTATGCAATCACGTCCACTGTTGGCTTTATATTTGCTGGCTCCCAGCAGGGCACATTCAAAAGCTCTCTGTACTGGCGTGTCTTCTGGTATCCTTAGCACAAGGCCAAACATGGATCACCTTTGCTGGACGACTTTTACAGACAGCGGCGATGTATTACACATCTTGTATAGTGCACCGTTGGAAATTATGCTGTCTGGCCATCGGAGTCCAGTGATGGTGCATAGGTGGTTGCGGTCGCAGGCATCAAGTTTGTCTAGAGCTGCCCTTGGAGCTGCCTATCTGTTACAGCTATACAGCATCACGGATATGCAGGTTGTGTTGTTTTGTGAAGGACATCTTTGATCTAAGAATCCATAGCTTCAAGAGGGACTAGTATATCTATGTTCCCTTTACGCAGCGTGCAGTAATATCACCAGCACTACAAAAAGTAAGCCCAGGATTTTACTTAACCTCATTGGTTCGCCGCCACGATGTGGATCGCCATTTTCTTTAAATACAATCTTTACAAAGAGGTATATGTGGGTGAACTCATTCATAAAGAGATTCTCTATTTTAATTAAGTAAAGCTGTGTCTCTAACAGTAGAGCTCTCGAGTTCCATGAAATATAGACACTTTTGCACGAGATATGAGATGCCTGCTGATTTCTGTTCAATTTACCCAGCATGCTATGCTACCCAGCATGCAACTCTATCAAGCATGCAATTTCCTGACTTCATAATCGTTGTAACTATTGGACGCCATATTCGTTTAGTCTGTTGTCTGTATAGACCAGGATTTCTCAAACAAAACCAACCTGCCTGCACGTGCAAATAGTCATTTGTTCTCCAGCTTTAGAAGCTGTTACAAACAACGCATCTTAGGAATTATCAAATTGGATAATTTAGAAAGTTCTCAGTATTTCTAACCATAACTAGGGTGTCGGTACGCATGCCCTCTGATAAACTAATCGCTGTACTCGGGAATTCGGTAGCGTTCTGAACCATAATATGAGATCTTGCCTGCTGGTATTAAATGGTCATTCTAAGAGCTAACTTCCTTTTGGATTTAGGTATCATACATAATTCCCTTTCCTGTGTGTATGATTACTGTATTCTGCGGCTGTAGTAGTAGAAACATCCTACAGCTGCAATCATCCCTTCTTCGCTTTTGCCCAATGTGTCTTGTCCTCAGCCAAAATCCTTAGCTTCCTCAGGTCCATTCTTGACTTGAGTGTACCGAGTCCTGCTTTCTAGAGGTCACCTCGTAGCACGCTTACCAAATTTATGCAATGACGGCCTTTCCTGGTCAAATCCCAAGGCTCTCTGTGCTGGTTTCTCTTATGGCATCCTTAGCACATGGCCAAACGTGGACCATCTTTGCTGGGCGACCTTTACAGACAGCGGTGACGTATGACACATCTTGTATAGTGCATCGTTGGAAACTATGCTGTCTGGCCATTGATGTCCAGTGATGGTGCGTATGTGTTTGCGGTGGCAGGCATCGAATTTGTCTAGAGCTGCCTTTGGAGCTGCCCAGCTGTTACACCATCAAGGATACGCAGGTTGCATTGTATAAAACTAGACTCTTTATCAAGGGCATCTTTGATCTACGAATCCCTAGCTTCCAGCGGGACTGGAAAGCTATGTTCCCCATGACGCAGTGTGCAGAAATGTCAGCAGTACTGCAAAGCAGTGAGCTCAGGATTGTACTTTTCCTCCATTGTTCGGCGCCACGAAGTGGGTCGTCATTTTCTATAGTTTCATACTTTGTCGCTAGGTATATGTGGATGAACTCTGTTTTTGATTCATTCATAAAGAGATTCTAAAATTTTAATTTGCTTGCAGCTATTGGGAGAAGTTCGACAAGGGGTTTCTTTTCCTCGTCTATGATGTCCACATCGTCAGCATATTCCGTCTCTAGCTGCATGCCAAGTATTGACACTGATGGGGGGGGGATTGGTCTTGTGGCACTTTCCTGCACATATTTCAATGCGGCAGCAAGGTAGCTGGTGAAAAGCACCAGAACACCATCTCTCTGTGAGGAGCCGATTGATGTCTCAAATTCTACAGACTTCATTGACTTGACTCGTACTCTCAGCTTAGTGTCTGCAAGCAGTAGTCTCACTAGTCGTAGCTCATCTTCATTGCAACTGGCCTGGCGTAGTACATCTAGGATCTTTGAGTGTTTAATTGCGTCGAAGGCTCGTGACATGTCAATGCCCATTTTGTGGAAGTCCCAGTGTTTGGACATGGCTACCGACATAAGTATGCATTGAGCCCATAAATATCTGCGCAGTTGCGTCGACGTTTGAAGCGACTTTGACATGATCCGGTGAAGTAATCAATCTTGTCTCGGATGCGGCATAGAGTAACATTGGATAGGATTTTCCGTATGCTGTTGAGGAGCACAATGGGCCGCAGGTTGGCTGGGAGCCCAGGTGGGTTCTTGGGCTTGGGTAGTGCGATAAGGGTGCCTTGGCCTACAGCGTCGATGGGAAGGTGGTGCATAAAAGCTGAATTGATTAGGTGCGTGATCGGTTTTGAGATAATGTCACTTGCATATTTGAATAGTTCATTGCTCATGCCATCAGGTCCAGATGCACGTCCATTTTCAGGGCTTTAAGTGCCTTCTCAACTTCTGCTATTTTAATTGGTATTAGTAGTGGTCTTGGATCTCATGAGAACGGGTGCAATGTCTCATCATCGTTGTCAGTGAACTGCTCCTTGAACCATTCTCGGATCGCCTCGCCTTTTCCCTGGTCAGTCCCGATAAAGTGTCCTTCAGAGTTGTGCACAGTGAGTGGTGGTGTGTAGTCAGTAACTCTCAGGATTCGGGCTGCCCGAAACATTTTGTGACAGTCGTCCATGGCAGTGATTTCATCTGCTAGGGAGTCTGCCTGTTGAATAATAAGATCTTTCAAGCATTCGCTAATGTGGCGCAGAATAATATTGCGTTCCCGGCGTAGTTTAGTGCGGTCTTCACTTTGGCCACTTTGATAAATGTGCAGCCGTAATGCTTTCTGCTCTGCTGACAGTTTTACTACTAGAGGGTCGTCAGTATACCTAGTTTGGTTGTTTTTAAGAACGCCTATCGTGCTGGTAGCGGATGATTCCATAGTTTTCAGTATTTTGGTTAGGATTTCGTTTGGATCGGAGCTGACATCGATGTTAGCTATCTGCTCCCCGAGGGCTTTTTGTATGACAGTTGAGTGTCAGTGTCGCTGATGAGCTTAGGTAGGTTGTAGGTGACTCTACCCTCTTGCCTGGTATGGTGTTTATATATTAGGTAGAGATCGTTCATCTGAAGGCATGTAATGACTAGTTTATGGTCAAAATTGTGGTCTGTGCCTCCATACAAATTAGCGTTCCGGAGTAAAGGTTTTGCTTCTGTCTTGCATAGTATGAAGTCTATTTGGTTGAAGACAGCTGTTGTAGCCTTAGCACCTTTTGGGGCTTTGCGATCAGCGATGTGTCCCGTCCATGTTGTTCGGTGACGGCATGGGTGTTTGAAAGCCATATTTGTGACAAATAGGCCATTGGAACTGAGGAATGCCACCAGTGCATCTCCATTGCTGTTGCGTGTTCCCTCTCCATAGGATTCCATGCATAAGCCAAGTCCTGAACTTTTGTCCGCAATTCTGAGTTTACCCAGCTTGGAGTTGAAATCGCCACACACAAACAGTTGCCTTCTAGCTGGGATTGTAATGGCGGAGCTTAGTTCTGCATAGAAGGAATCTAATATTGCTGGATTCTCTTTGGCTTTTTCGGTAGTTGGGCCGTATGCGTTGACAATTCGACACTTTGTGATGGTGTGTTTTCGCATAGTTATAGCCAGGTCGATGAATGCAACGCAATCACTGACATATCCAAAACTAATGACATTATCCAAGACCCTTGGTCCGATTGCGAAGCCTAAGCCCCGATATGTGGCCTGTTTATGCTCCATGAGCACTAGCTTATGGCCTTCTGTAGTTGCTACTCTGAGTGCTTAGCTACTTCAATCTCTTGAATGCATGCAATATCGATGTTATAGCGTTCACAGTCTGCACCCAAGGATTGCCTCTTTGATGTTGCACTCAGATCACGTACATTCCACGTAGCTATGGTAAGCTCCTGGGAAGATTGCGTCGTCCGAGGACGTCGAGCACAGTTTCTTGTTTGAAGAAGAGTAGACATAATCAGAGTTGCCTCTGTATGCGGATGTCAGCCCGCAAACCTTGATGACTTAGTTTCCCAACAAAGTTGGTACTTATTGAGGAGACCGGCGTGAAGGTGCACTCTTTCTCCTCCTCCCTTGCCTGTGCCGTAGATTCGAAATGATCGACAAGAAGAAACTTACGCATGTGATCGATGAGTCCCTTGCCTGTGCCGTAGACTCATCGATCACATACGTTGGTTTCTTCTTGTCGATAATTTCTTTTAATGTAAGGTTTTTAAAATATCAATAAGCATTGGAAGATTTACTGATCAAACGGCTCTCGTCTTTAGTATAATCGGTGTTGCTTAATTGTCAACGAGCGGCACGGAGATAATTTAGCCTGGATAAATTAAGAGTCGTAGATCGTTCATCTACTGGGTTCAGAATACTTTGAGTTTTTACGCAATGAGCCTAGTCCATGACGTTCAGAAGACAGCACCTTACAGCAACACTGCTTTCAAAGCGAAACACATATAGGACGCAACATGAAAAACTGAACAAAATTAGTTCAAGCTCCAGCTTGTAATTTTGAGTTTACCTGTGTTAATTTTTACCTGTGCCGTGATTTGTCATGCATCGATCACTCCACGTCTTCAGCATCTCGCCATGGTAAGCAACTTCTCTGGGCATTCTCATTACAAGAGACATTGTGAGGTTCTTTCCAACTATGTAAATACCTCGGCCAGGCTGAAGCAGTTCCACCCTGTCACTGGCCACATGTAAATGCACCGTGTCAGTACCTGCCAGGTGTATTGTAATACATTTTATTTGCATAAAGGTATACTAGTTTTGGACGGTATGGAGGGATCCGATGTGTTACACAAGTATCATAGTTATCAAGTATGTCATAAACAGGAAACAATCCATTTCTATTTCTTAATCAAGGCTATAAATGCATACAGATAATATATGTTTTGTCATACTCTCGACCATTTACCTTCTCCCGCAGTAGTTTTGTTATTGATGAATGTCGCTGGCAGGTTCCAGTAGTTGCTGTCATATTTAGCTATGGTTTCATTCTTAGCTGTCTTGAATTCTATTTTAAACTGAAAGAAAAATCCAGATACAAGCTCAACAAAACAGTAACAACAACAACAACAACAACAACGACAACGACAACCGACGGCGACTTTACCCAGGAATTCCTGAAAAATAATGTTGTCCACAATTTATGCATTTACACCTGAACACAAACAAACACTAACATACCTGGCGTAATCTCCCCATTTACTGATACCCAAATGCGAAGATCATGGTTTTCTAAGGACCCTGGAATAACTCTAGCCATTAACTATATATAGCATATGACATCTTAACTGTCTTTCAAATCGAGAGCCTGACCCAACCGCCAAGCTATAAGCACAGCGTTACCTATATATTGTAACGGGACAGTGCCACTAGAGCATCGGTGTGTCTGGAGACCCATCAGACAGGGAAAGCGTGTATCGCTAACATGTGCTCGCGGTTAGACTGGTGAAATCAAAGGGTTACTTAGTTTGATGATAAAATGTGACGGCCTTTATGTCAGTAGCTTGACCACTGTTACTGATAGCCTATCTGTTCATGTGGACATATTGATGAATCCACAAGTCACTATCTCCTCCATTGCGCTCTTTTTTAACGAGCAGAATCTCTCTTCAAAACCCGCTCGTCCTAAACGATATCTCTCTTACCACTCTCATAGCTACTCAACTTTTATACGGCATTGACAACGTGGATTTCGAAAAGAATATTATGATAGGGCCTACGTATCACCGTATGCCAATATATAGTCAACACCAGCAACTTCAAGTAACTTTCTATTAGTAAAATTCACAACCATAATAAGGGGTAAACTGGCAAACAGCCCAACATGTACAACCATGATGAAACCAGCCGATATCGAGCTCCTCAGTCCAGGACTCACCTTACGCACGCACGCACGCACGCACGCACGCACGCACGCACGCACGCACGCACGCACGCACGCACGCACGCACGCACGCACGCACGCACGCACGCACGCACGCACGCACGCACGCACGCACGCACGCACGCACGCACATAACAGGTGATAAACTGGGACTATGGCTTTTGATGGGTTAAATTTAAATGCTTGACCCATAACGAAAATGGCCAAAACTTTCGGTATCATGATAGGAAACTAGCAAATAACCACTCAAATGTTGCTCTTATGGGCCTTTCTCCTTTTCCATATGTAAATCAGTTATGTAATTAGGTCACCAGAGGTCAAAAGGTCTCCAATTTTTTCTCGCGGCATGAAAGCGGATAATTGCGCATTGCTATGACCGACAAAGTGCTAATAAAGGAATATCTTGATGTTAACATCCTTAAAAGCGAGTATTAGGCAAATCTAAAGCAATGTTCATCTATTTCATGAAATGCAACTTTGAGAATGTCCATTTTTTAAAATAGCGAAAGAAAACCGCAATTAAAAAACAAGAGGTGCATGACACCTGTATCGCTCACCTGGAAGATTGGCTAGTGAGATGTATGTATATACGGCTTTTATATCATTTCACGTAGATGTTCTGAAAATCCGTAATGTCTATATCGGAACGAGAAAGGCCCCACAAATAGAGAACTAAAGAATTTGACATGAACAGAGAAATCTGTTTCAAACACACAGATGTTAGCTGGAAAATAGTGCGAACGCTAAGATGACTGCCAAGCAAATTGACCAATCAGCTTCATTTGAGCAACATGATTCATGAGTCAGATTCAAGTGTGTGAAGTCGCATCTCGCACAGATGCAAACGTATATTTTAGCACTTTCACTGTCAAAACCCATACAACAAACAAAGGCTCGATTTTCAAATGGTCCACCAAAGCGTTGAAATCTAATTGGTCGATGGTGGCCATATTTTTAATATACTGACTTCCTTTGAATAAATCTGAATGGCCCTTAATCCGGAATCATCCCTAATCATGCTTATTTCAGGCGGATCCATTCTGCGATTCGGAAGAAGTCGTTTTCATGAAAATTAGATCATCTAAGATGGCCACCAAAGCATTTTGCTAATCAGGTTCCTGAACAAACTTGGTTCACCTGTTGGCCTAGATGATGTTTCATCAGTTTTGAATCTATCCCACAGGCGTTTTCGGAGCTGGTTCTAAAAATTGGGCAAAATCCAAGATGGCAGGTGGCCAAATTGGCTGATCGGCTTCCTTTGAACAAAGTTGCATCTATGTGCCTTAAGGTTGGTTCCTCCCAAATATAATTCTAATCGCCGCAGTGGTTTTCAACAAGAAGATATTTATAATTTCCTATTCTCTTAAAATGGGAGTTTTTTTTGCGGGAAACTGATCCAAGATGGCGGCTAAACAATTTATCTGACAGTTTTGAAACTGGCAAATTAAAAATTATCAAACCTAAAAACCTATATAAAACCAATTTCGGCTTCAGAATCCATCAAATAAATAAATCCAATATGGCCGCCAAACACGCTACATTTTGATAGGTCCACTACGGCCATGTTTTCTTTACGTATCAAATTCCCTCGAACAAACTTCAGTGGCGTTTAGTGCCTAATCATATTTCCCAAATTTCGGCCGGACCCATTGAGCAGTTCTGGAGAAAGGGTTGTTTTCGCGAAAACTAAATCATCCAAGATTGCTGCCAAACCATCCTGAGTTTTGAATCGATCCCGCAAGCGGTTTCGGGGAAGATTTTTAAAGAGTTTCTAAAAATCGGCAAAAATCCAAGACGACTACTAGCCAAAATGTCCGATCTGCATCGTTTGATCACAGTTAGATCTCTATGACCTAGATGGTTCCTGCAAAATATAATTCAAATCGGCACAGTCGTTCTCGAGGCCACATTTTAAATGTATTGCTTTAGTATGGGAGTTTTTGGCAGGAAACTGATGCAAGATGACCGCCAAACCATTTATCCGACAGTTTTGAAACTGCCAAATTTAAAATTAGCTAACCCAAAAATCTAAAGAAAGCCAATTTCGGTGTCAAAATACATCAAATATCAAAATCCAATATGGCCGTCAAACATATTACCATTTGATCGGTTCGAAACGACCATGTTTTTGTCGCATTCCCTTGAACATACTTTAATAACCAGTAGTCCCAAAACATATCTCCCAAATTTCGGCATGATCTGTTCAGCGGTTCTGGAGAAGAAGTCGTTTTCGCGAAAATTAGGTCATCCAATATGGCCAGAAAACCATTTGGCCAGTCATGTTCCCTTGAACAAACTTGGTTCAATTCTAGGCCTAGATGACATTTCCTGAGTTTTGAATCGATCCCCAAGCGGTTTCGAAGAAGATTTTTAACGACGTTTCTAAAAATCGTCCAAAATCCAAGATAGCCACAGCCAAATTGCCCGAACAGCTTCGTTTGAACAAACTTGGATTGCTATTCCATAAGAATGTTTCATGCCAAATATAATTGAATCGGCCAGGGTTTTTTGGGAAGAATTTGTTTAAAGGGGCTGGCGGCCGGATTCCGGACAAATGGACGACGGACGGTCGCCATGGCATAAGCTTACTTGGCCATTCTGGCCAGGTAAGCTAAAACTGAAATGATCATAACTTCACTTATGTATAAATTATATACAAATAAGTTGAGTAATAATGTCGTCAGCGGTCAAAACATTGCCAGTTTTGCTCTTTGCTTAAAATCTGGCAACTTTTCATGTTATTCCTAACAACGAAATATCGTGATATTAAAATCTTGAAAACTGAGTATTAGACTCCATCTGACAAATCTCAAGGGCCAATATTCATCTATTTCATGCGATGGCATTACTATGACAACTGGAAGAATGTCCATATTTGAAAATAGCGAAAAAGCAATTATGGGATATTGAAAAATAAAATGAAAAAAAACTGTGCATTTTTGTGACTGACAAAGTGCTAATAAAAGAAAACGTTGGTGCTAATATCTTGAAAAGTGGGTGATAGAGATCATCTGACAAATCTAAAGGGCCAATGTTCCTTAATTTCATTATATATTGCTATATGACTACTTTTAGAATGCCCATCTTTGAAGATAGCAGAAAAATGCAATTATGGAGAACTAAAAAAATGAACTGGAGATAAAATCACATCTTCATAAGCTAGAGCAATGAATGACCACTTAAAATGTTCATTGTCTTGGTCTCTACGATTTCATATTTGTTATGAATCAATTGGGTAATGGGCCTTGGCAGTTTTAGGTATGCCCCGCCCATCTCTAAGCTCCACCAACACCATGCTCGTGTTGGGATCGATCGATCTCTGAACTCCATGCATATCAATTTCCAGAAAGCTATGCAGGTAAGTTAGTGAATATTTTAAAACTAATTCGACTTGTTGCTGCCTATGGCTGCAACCGCGCCCAGTCAAATTAGTTTCAAAATATTCAACAGCATGTTTATTAAATAGCAAAGACATACAATTCGGACACCGTATCGGACTCTTAAGCGCTAAAGACGAACTATTTCGAATCATCCACGTCGTCATGATTATAACGTCAGCGTGCGTCACTTAATTGTTTATGACATCATATGATGGATGGATAAACTGGTGAATTATACAAGAGACATGGTTAACTTTCAGGTACTTAGTAAAGCGCTTTGCCAGCACTTCCAACGTTGATTAACCCTATACACAATGGACTCGCAGATTAACAACACAACATTGACGAGAATTGCAAAGTACCACCGCCACCACCACCACCACCACCACCACCACCACCACCACCACCACCACCACCACCACCACCACCACCAGCAACAACACCAACAACAACGACACCGAAAACGACAACGGCGACGACGACGACGATGACGACGACGACAACAACAACAACAACAACAACAACAACAACAACAACAACGACGACAACAACAATAACTATAGCAACGACAGCAACAACAGCAACAATGACAACAATATTAATAATAATAAGGTTTAAACATAGTAGTCAACCATGTCTAGAAAACTACTCTACCGCTAGATGTCGCTCCATTCAGACTAGTGCTCGAGTCGGACCACATGCTTTTGAACCCAAATGGAACACACTGACCGCATTAGTGAACAGGTTCCACTGAGATTCCCCATAAACTACCTAAGTTTCGATCCGATCTTTTAACTCAAGTACCTGATGTCATAATAAAAATGTGTCACTTTTTATCTGACGTTACAATCATACAACGTAAGCAGGCAACTGCCCTAGTAACCCGCTTGGTGTCCCACACTGGTTATTCAAGATTTCCCCTAAGCTAGCTAAGAACCGACCCTATGTTACCCAAGTATCTGATGTCATAATAGAAATGCGTCAGCTGTCAGCTAACATTATAGTGTAACGTTATAATGTGGTCTTCTTAAAGGTTTCCCTTAAACCAACTAAGAACTGACCCTATGTTACCCAAGTATCTGATGTCATAATAGAAATGCGTTAGCTGTCAGCTAACGTTATAGTGTAACGTTATAATGTGGTCGTCTTAAAGATTTCCCTTAAACCAACTAAGAACTGACCCGTCTGTTACCCAAGTATCTGATGTCATAAAAAAACACGTCACATTTTAGCCGACGCCAAAATCACATAATGCAAACAACCACCTGCCTTAACAACCAGTTTGTTGCCCCGCAATGTGGCTATTCAAGAAACAATAACAAGAAACCTAATTGTAGGAAAATTATAGAGTAACACAATGAGAGGCTGTTTTGTAGATTTAACACTGGAATGACTGGTTCGGTTATCGATACCCAAAATAGTCTCTGTCGCGATATGAATGGATATAATTGTCTATTGTTGAAAATAAGGTTGTTCTGTATTTTAGTTTAAAAAATGACTACCTTATGTACAGCAATAACCCATTTCTAAGAATACCAATCTGACATTTTTTATAATCAGTTATTATATATTTATTATAATCTAAATCCTGATGACCACCACAATATGACCACTATAATTTTTGTACTTTGTTATTGAGATGGCGGTACAATAACAGTAATAATTCTGTCATTACTAATTATGAAGTACGTGTAAATAATAACTGTAACTTTCATAATAATTCTAAGTTACTGCTGCTGCTGCTGCTGCTGCTGCTGCTGCTGCTGCTGCTGCTGCTGCTGCTGCTGCTACTACTACTACTACTACTACTACTACTATCACCGAAAGCACAAACAGTGGTTATATAACTAGATAAATACCAAAATATGTAATTATGAATTGATATATAATGTCTGATCGCCATAACATTTATAATTTCTGTAAATTCATATTCCCCATATGCCATTATGTGGCCTGAGTGTAAATACAAAATCTGAATCTGAATCTGAATCTGTTACCTATTTTATCCACTAGTTAAGCTCTGGTAGATGCGCATTTTGATTGGACAAAATGTTAGTAAAGGAATATGTTGATATTAATATCATGAAAATGAGTGATACACGTCATCAGTAGTAGGGTCGGTATTAAAATGATACCACCTCCCTCAACTGGCAGCCGTTCGGCGATCCGTGGCCCCCACCGCCCTCTCAATCCCTGGGGCATAGGGTTGTTGAGACATGTGGTTGGTGTGTGTCTCTAGATGGAGATGGGAGCTATGCCCCAAGGATAGAGAGGGCGGTGGGCGCCACCACGGATCCCCGAACGGCTGCCAGTTGAGGGAGGTAGTATCATTTTAATTCCGACCCTACTACTAGTCAAAATGATACCACGTCCCTCAGCTGGCAGCCGTTCAGCGATCCGTGCCCCCCCCCCCCCCCACTGCCCTCTCAATCCCTGGGGCATAGGGTTGTTGAGACATGTGATTTTCGTGGTCGGTGTATGCCTCTAGATGGAGATGGGAGCTGCGGTTCTCCCGGACATGGAAGGCTGTGGCGAATATAAAACTCCCGTGAGGAACCCACTGTTCGGGAGAACCTACTCAGGATACCGGCCAGTGGCCAGCCTCTCTCTCTATACTGACCGGTATCCTAAGGCGGTTTTTCTATCTGTGGGACACTTTTGTACCTATGCTACCTATCCTACCTATGTACCTATTCTACCTATCCTACCCCACCTATCTCCTACCCTACCCTGTTGCTATTCCAGGGCGTGCGTGCGTGCGTGCGTGCGTGCGTGCGTGCGTGCGTGCGTGCGTGCGTGTGTGCGTGTGTTTTGACCCCACACGGGGGGGGGGGGGGGTCGCGGTGGGTCTTTATCTACCCTGGTCATATTAACCCGGCCCTAGTGTCTTACCTAGTTTCAAAATTTCAGGTAAGGTCTAGCGAGGTCTAGCGAGCGGATTTGAACCCCAGTCTGCAGCCTGGGGACACTATGCAATGCAAACTCTATCAACTCTATTGATAGACCCACCGCAACACCATTAAAATCTCGGCTCTTAGTACTTTTTATCTCTGAGCATGAGTTGGGAAATCGCCGTTACTGCGTTATCTCGAGCCTGATAGCGCAGCAACACAGCAACATGTGAACACCTAACTTATCAGCTATTGCATACATGGTCGAGATAGTTAATGCGTTGTATTATACAACAGGTTCAAATCTCGTTATGTGTTATCGATCGCTTGGGAGATGCAGATAAGAGCAAAGCGCTCTTGGCAGATCTCTTCAAACTCCTTGGCAACAGTGCCTACGGGAAGCTCATCGAGGCCCTAGGACGTCATGGCAACACCAGCTTCATGAAGGATGAATGCGTGGTCCTGTGTAGTACATGGTTTGAAGATCTCAAGGAGATCTCGAGGAGATTGGTGAGTCATACGAGCTCCAGAGTCACAAGCCGAGAATCATTATTCGAAGGCCCTTCCAGGTGGGGATAGCTGTTTATGAGCTCGCGAAGCTGCGAATGCTGGAGTTCTACTACGACTTACTCAGGACTGGTTAGCTTGGGACAAATGGTCTAGATGGACTCCGGGACTGTTCAAGCTCGAGTTCGAAGGCTCTCATGGTATCGCTCTCTGCTCCAAATGTTACTACGTGGAGAGCACAGCTGCAAGTAAGTGCTCAGTTAAGGGAATGTCAAAGCGGCAGAATGAGGTCTCTTGGCAGAGGTTCTACAGCACCCTACATGGCGGGGTGGACAGAGCTAAAAACCGAGACCTACGCATGCGCAACCAGGGTATGGTGACGTATGAGGAGGAAAAACTCGGACTCTCCGCTTACTGTGATAAGTGCCAGATGGTGTCCATACCGAGCCCATCGAGTATCATGTTAGCACCATAGTTGGTGGTAGCTGTATGTCTGCAGGGACTAGCTGAAGCTCTTCTACGACAAATGGTCGCCTAGGCACTCCGTGCTGGCATGCCAGGTAGTACAGTGTAGGCCACCCCTCCGCCTCCACATACCTGTCAAACCTGTGAACATCTATCGACCAGTTAGGATCTGTTGCACGCCGTCGACCACCTTCCAGCTCACCAGGCTCATACAGGTACCGAACCAGAGAATCAGGTGGTAGGCACTCCTCTCCCTTTTTCGCTCCTCTAGAGCAGTGACTGGCAACAGCAGAGTATCTGCTAGCCTCTACCAGCTTCTTCCCAATTATCCTAGTAACCTCGGCATTGGATCGTTCCACCACAGCAGGTAGCCCTCTCACCCATACTCTAGAACGTTCACTCAGCGCGGCCATTTCCTGTGCATATTGGTGTCGGAACAGTTTCTTTACCAGTGTCTGATTCCACCACTCAATGATAGCCTGGGCACGGTGATGCCCTACCTCGCCTCGCATAACTGCCACACTGTGTTTCCACATGAGGGCTGCAGTCTCACCTCTGAACTCCTTACCCCCATCCACCTGCAACAATTCCGGCCACTGGAGGGGATTTTCCGAAGCCTCGTAGACACCCTGGAATGCCTGAACCACCTGGCCAGCTGACTTGTCTGTGAGTGGTACTACAGCCTTGTACCTGCTGGCAACATCGACGATGGTGAGGGCATACTTGTAGGTCTTACGACCAACTGAGTCGTGTGGAAGGAATAGAACATCTGCCTGGTGAACTCTGTTCGGGACAGTTTCATCGAAATGGGCATGCCTGATGTGCCGTGGACGAGGTCTGTATATCTGCCACATTATCTGGTGGCTAAGCCACTGGCTAACTGTCTCCAATGTGAAGTTGTGGCCCTTGCGTCATGCAGCCTCGAGTACTTGAGGGTGCTCATGGTAATATCCACCAGGCTGATAGTAGAGTTCCTCAAGAAAGACGGTTGATAAGCTCCCGGATTTCATCACTGACGTCCACTCCCGTCCTGTCACACATGGCCTGGGTGAACTCTAAACAAATAAACGGCCATCATTCATTCGACCATCACCTCCTCAAACACCTCCATACACTGGCGTCTAGTCTCTGCTGGATCCTCACTGAAGAGTAGTTTATCGATCAACCCTCGGAAGTTAAGTGTCTTGACCAGGTCGTACAGAGATGCCATCCTTATACAGCATGGCTTAAAAGTTCGGCAGCCCAGATGGCTGTAAGTCCTATGGCAATGTACGGTAGACAAGGAGCTGCGACTCCAAAGAACGTACCTACTCCTGAGGAGATGGCTGGTATGGCTTCAGAAATCTTCTCCACACCATGGAGAGCATTGTTGGCGATCTTGCGGACCATCTCACCAGCCTTCGTTGTGAACAGAGTGATCAGAGCCCCAACTGCAGCCAGCAGACCGATAGAACCTTTTACGTAAGTGCGATAGATTCCTTTCACTCTGTGTTCTAGCTTGCAGGATTCAGGCTCTACATCATCATACTCACCACTGACATCGTAGTCTGCATCATAATCCTCCTCATCATAGTACTCCTCATAGTCCTCATCATCTATATCCTCGACTGGATCTTCATAAGCCTCTGGTTCATACATCGCTCTGGTGATCCGTCGCTGGGGAACAGCTATATAATAAACTATAGCATGGCATCCGCAATCCTGAATGTGGGTGTGTTTGCCTTAGCGAACTGGGGACTCAGCTTTGCCGGCAAGAAAGTGGCAGAGGGCGAGCGTGAGTGTCATAACCAAGAGATGGAGAAGCTGTCTAAGGAGAAGTTTGAGTACAGCAAAGCACTCGAGTATATGCGCCAGAGGGAGGCACGCTGACGACAACTCCGAGCTCAGGCCAACCAGAGTATCAATGAGGTAGATGAGAGTCTCGATGAGGACTACGAGGCTGTAAAAATATCTGAGCCAACGTTCGACTAGGCAGTTCAGGAGACAGCAGAGCTTATAGTAGTGGTGGCAGCTGCAGCTGTGACGACAGGAGTCGTGCTCTATGCAGGCTCAAGCTGAATACCTGATGTGTTTGACACGCATACCTTAGCATAGCCAAAGTAAAGTACCGACACACCTAATGAGCGAGTCCCAGCTATGAGGTTTCCGATGTTGAAGCTGAGCCAGTTGCCATGATTAGGTGGGATGTCCCTGCCCCCGAGGTGCTGATGTCCCTTGAGTGCCGACTCGAGGTCGTCGCTTCCACTGGTTAGTCGCAGAAGCACATATGACTCAGTTCTCTGTCTGTAGAGTTGGCAGTCAGCCAGCTTGCGTACCTCGCCAAGAACATTGGCCCCAGCAACCACAAGCGTGGCTCCTCCCATCTGAAGCAGGACCGCAACAGTGACACAGTTCGATACACCATGATACAATGTCAGCTCTACCCATTGGTTAGCTGTGGCTTGGACCTGCTGGTGTTCTTGCTCCACATGCACGATCCGCTGTTTGGAACCCGTTTGCTTCAGCTCCTGGTCATTCTCGTCATGCCAGACATGAAGTCTTGGAGCATTCATCGTCATATCCGGAGGAACAGCCTAGCCTGCATGACAGCCGGATTCACGTGTGTGATCTCGAGGAGGGCTAAGAGTGGAACTGGGCCTCTCGACACCTGCCTGTAGTTCGAATTCCGTCAACCCCTCATTGCTCCCCACATCGTAGTACCCCTTTCCCTTCGCATAGAAGGTTGGTCCACGAGCCAGCGGACCTAGGACTCTGTACTCATCGTTCACATAGGTGGTGTCCACGGTGCTGTTGCTCTGCATGATCTCCCACCTGTTCAGAACCTGCGGGAGGTCTACCGTCTGTTCTGTTGTGCTCTGAAGCTTGAACTCGAGTGTCATGCTCTTGATCTCGTGGATCTGTGCCAAGATTGCAAAGTCGATGTACTTCCTAGCAGCAGACAATGGGTTCTCATCGTGTATACTGGGTCGAGTGACCATCAGGCAGTCCTTCCGAGGATCAGTCCGGTGTGATGTCGCGAGTTCAATGGTGCCATCTGGATGTTGCAGATACTGCAGCATGTTTAAGGTCTGGGTATATAGAGGTTTTAAATGGCTGCCATGTTCGGTAAAGTTCTCCAGCAGATTGTCTATAGGCAGCAGGACAAGTCGGCACGACAGTCAGCACGACAGCCATGGCGTGCACTGCCCCACTGTGACAGTGTCTGAGGACTGCTTCGTGACATCAACATTATCCACGAGTGAGCCACGGTCACACCTCCGTCTGATGCGGAGATACTGGCCGCCAGAGAGGAAGGAGCGCCAGCTCGTAGTTCAAAAGAACTCCTGACTTAGATACTTTACCTGAAGTTTGACAGCACCCAGGGCAGGGCTCTCAACCTACCTGTGGCCCAAACCAATAGTCCTGTTATTCTAGCTCTCGAACGGGCGAGGGTCGAACCCAAAGATCTACTAACAGTTCCATAGCCAGGAAGAGTGAGATATACTGGACAGCCTCCAGTCTGGAGCAAATAACTACTTCAGGGAGGAGGTCAGTGTTGCTGTAGTGGAGAGCCACGACACTAGTCATGCAGAACGTACTCAGGACGGGCTCACTGTTGGCCACAAGGAGGTTGTTGAGTACATCTTCAACGAAAGAGGGCGCATGAGATTGGCCAGTACTGCCAGCATTTCTGAAATTCCCAGATAACTACCAGGACTACCTCATCAAATCCGCTCACAAGTCATATGCTCGTTGCGCATGGATAAAGTGGATCTTCCGTGAGAAGTTCCAGAAGAAGAGAGTCCTAGTATCTGACCCTCAGTGGATAGAGTTTCAGCAACATGCTTCTGATGAAACAGACGAAGTTCCTCAACCTTCTGATGAAGTTCATCAAGCTTCTGACGAAGTAGCGGAGACCGTGGACGAAGTTCCTTAGCCTTCTGATGAATGAAAAAAGAGTTGCGGCAGCTGCGAGAGTCTGTCAGCGATGACACGTAGAGCAGGCTGGTTTCCTGGCTGGATTCAGCTTGTGGGTGAAGGTCTGTACCTTTTCCAGTGATGGCTTGAATTGTGACAGCTCACCTGTCTCCTTGTTGCTGAAGATGAAGTGGTACAGATCAGCTGCCCTCTGTACACCTGCGATAAAGTCCCCTTTGTTCTCCTTGAGGGTTATGACGTCGTATATGGTCTCGAGCAGGGCAGTTCCACACTTGGAGCTGAAGTATAGCAACCGGGCATTGTGGCGGATGTCCGGTGAGATCTTGCAGGTGTACTTCTAAAAGAGTGTGAAGACAGTTATCCTTGTGTGCTGGATGCGCCTGGTGATGTTGCTGAGGTAGGTGACTGTCTTCTGGTCCATTGCAGGGCCATCGATAACTAGAACAAGTGGTTCGGTCAGTCTGGCTGCCAGCAGCTTCTTCATCAGTGCTTGCAGGTTCTGCATCTTGGTGATTGGGGCATTGTACCATTGATCATCGCTGTCAACCGCCTCAGCGACGGAGTCAGACACCAGAAGGATATATTGAGAGTGTAGATGTTCAGCCAGGAGAGCCTGCAGCAAGATGTTTTCCCGTGTCCTGACGGGGCAATGATCAGCACCACCTGGCCAGGATCAGCCGGCCTACTGTCGAATGGTACAGACATGCGTGCGGAGGATGGCTAGCACTTGGTCGGCGGTAGCCTCGTCTATATCGGGGAGACTAAATGGCAGTATTTCCTGCACCAGCTCTTTTGCTTGCAGAGCGGGGAATCCTGCACCTCTGGTGAATACGAAGGATGTGATGGAGGTGTCAACATGAAATCCCAGCAGAAGCTGAGAAGATAGCATAGAGGGCCTGTGTCAGCACCCACAGTATCTAGTACATCCAGTATCTGTATGATACATGCACGGGAAGCCATGACTATCCTGTGGTCTTAAATGGCAAACCAAAGAACCCTGACTTCTTCACCTCTGGTAGCTGGAGGCTGGCAGTAGCACCTATTTTGCCATCGACAGTGATATTGCTCAGGCTGATGGTGCCTATCTTGAGATTCTCTCTATTCTGTTGGAATGAGCTCCGCGATTTCAGGAGATCCTTAACCAGGCCCTGTGCAAAGGACTCAGCCTTAACCTTGATGGCTCTAACCTCATCGAGCATACCTTGCATCGTTGTCCTCTCCTAGATGAACATCCCCTTGTATACAGTTTTGGCCTTGTTAATGGCTGATTGTCCAACCGTATCAGTGTTCCCGATGAGATCTCGGGCTGGGATGGTACCTTGAATCTCCTGCGGGTCTCCCTTCTCATCGAAGTCTAGGAAGGAGATTATGGCAACAATGTCCTCTGAACCGAGGCGTGCCTCGCCCAAGTGAGCAAGATCGCCTAGCTCTCTGCTTTCTAGGTCTGTTAGTAACAGAGTCATAGTGCTATATATAGATGGCTTAAACCTACTAGTCATACCCTCAGTGAAATAGTTGGGCACAGGAGGACCACGCAGTCGGCCAAGGGAATAGGTAGCAGTGCTCAGGGTACTGGCCCTCTCTGCAGGGGCACACCTTGTGGGTAGTCTACCATTCCCAGGCATTGGCAATCCTCAGTCCGCGTGCTCGACTATGGGCTTCACACCGCCCACCGGCACGCCATGCTTCATATGCTGCGTATGTCTTATGACCCATCTCTCACTATTCAGAGGTTTTAAACATAGGCGACGATGATCTCAGCCATTGCACTCGTTGCTAGCCGTAGAACCACGGCCTCCATTAGTGTAACACGTTCACCCATGATCTTAGTGGCGGCAGTGTAGTAGGCACCACTGAGGGTGATCCTTGGGATGGGGTAAGTTATTTCGAGACAGTGCTCGGCCACCCCACTCACCACTGTAGCGAGGACAGCCACAGTGGTGGCAGGAAGAACCTCATTTCCACCTGTCATCTTCACCACGGCCACTTTCACTGCCACGTTACTGGCGCTATGGACTGCCAGGTTTTGCTTTGGTCAGTAACTTCTGTGTCTTTGTTCGTAGCAGGTTCTCCACCTTCTGAAGACTCGCCTGTCTCTCAGGCAGTTGCTTCACGATCTGTACCGTTGACGTCATTGTTTAAGCACTGAGTCTACAACATGGTTAAACATCGGCATCCCCTGTCGAGAGCGCTAATAAGATCGTCCCAGGCTGCATCTGCCAGGTGTCCGGGTTGGTACTCAAGGAATATTCATCTCTCTATTGAGACATCTTAAACATGTCCGGGCTCACGCTATGCGGGAAGTACTATGATGTCTTCTGGAGGGAGTTGAAGGAATACAAGAAGAAGACACTAGATGAGATCGCTCAGCTCTCCGGTGCTGCACTGACAGAGGAGCTGAGAGCTGTGAAACTCTATCTAGGATTTGGTAAGGGACAGATCTGCTTCCTCATATACCTTATCATGGGCGGGAGTATCGCCGAGCAGCTCCTGTGAGCTAAAGGTTTCTACAAGGATTGGGAGTAGCTGTCAGATGTGTTCCAGCAGTTGCAGACCGCCATAGCCTCACCTGACTCAGAGCTGAACAAGGCTCTGCGATACTACAAGCTGGAAAAAGGATGCACTGCGGAACCATCCAGCCTTTGGATGTGCATGTTGGCAGCGTGTATAGGGGATGTAGGGCATGCCAAGCTGGTTCAGTGTCTCACCGTGGTCCCCACTGCTACTGTAGAGATTCAGGATAGTCTTATAGCTGATTTGCTAGCGGCGGAGTAGGCTGATCCCGAGCACCAGAATAGCTAGTCCTGACACCGCTCGTAGAGCTGCCATGGGAAGCGTCGTGTTGACTGGCTGAAGTGTCAGGGTCGGAACGACTGTATGTGCTGCCATGCCCGTACTACGCATAGGTGCATTGATATCAATGTTGAAGCCGAAGTGGACACCGGGGGAACTCCCCTCGACTATCATGTTGTTTTAGCCCCTGACTTGGAGGTCCTCGATGTTCACGATCATGTTGCTCGGAATCAACCGTAGGTGTGGTGAAATAGCAAAGTCAAGTTTGCGATGAGCCTTCTGCACCCGCTGCTGGAACTTAGCAATAAGACTACTGGGGTCCGCCATGATGATCATATCCTCAACCAGACTGATGAACATGGCCTGAACCTCTGCTCTGCTGACACCATCTATGGAATGATGCAGCTTGGTCTGTGCTGTAAGGAGGCAGTAGCACAGTGCTTCCAGGGACTGGTTGATCCGAACGATCCCGGCTGGTGTGAGGCCTGAGGTGGTGTGTGGGACTAAGTACTTCCACACATCTGGAAAGTCCTGCCACAAGCCAGTGATGTGCATATTTTGCACCAGCACTCCAGGGTCGGAGTCTAGATCGAACAAGAATGTCGCTGTCTTCCGACGGCCTACTCGTTGGGATGTTCGATAGGGGAATCCTGAGTAGTCACGTCTCGGGTCACCGTACATAACCTCTAGACCGCTGTTGTCACCACCATGTCACTGATAGTATGGGTGAGTACTGAACTCTCTCTCTCTGTAGTCTGCTGGCCGCTGAGACGCTATGACTGTTGGGCTGTGGATCAAAGTCTTTTGTATCAGGGAGGCTTGCAACCAGCTCATGGAGGATTCGTCGCACCGTGAAGTACACATGGAATCTGAGACAACTGGCGATGAGCATGGCTTCAGGAGTACCAGGATAGGAGTGAAGCATGGAGGAACTTACTCCACATCCTGCTGTGGCACACCACACGGCACAGTTCAGCTGCTGATTCCAGTATGAGAGGCTTTGAGCAGCCATCCAAATATGAGCTTGCTTCGCATCGTTGATGGTGATGGGGCGGTTGGTCAGCGGCCGTGGGTTGACGGAGAAGCTGGTTCGGGACCATCCATCCACTGTGATGGAGAACGGTGTTAGCTCTGGTATATCAGACGACAGACCTCTCAGGCCAGTCAAGGGTGTACCCAGGAGGGGCGATTGGCTCCGGATGACTGTCGTGAGGTTTAGTGGGAAGGCCATCTATACTGGTGTTCTTAAAGCTACCATACAGGTAGCACAGTAGTTGTAGTCGTCTCGACTCCAGAGACCAGCGAGGTGACCTCGCCGTAACATCTCGTTTTTTAGCTCCTCCATATCAACCTGCCCGCTGGAGCCTTTGAGGTATTGAGGTGCCAGTGGCACATACTTAGTATGCTTCTCCCACCTCCTTGTGATCTGCCGCTGCCCCACCACCAAGCCAGTGGCCAAGACAGTGGTAGATAGTGTCATGCCACCAGCGGGATGGCGACAATGGCACCCAGCCCTGTAGCGAGAGTGGCTACAGCTGCCACACCAGCACTGCAGTGGTTGTATGCGCGAGGACGTTGTAGGCTGTCTTATATTGCGTTCTGCTGTACGTTTCTGCCTCATGGACGAGATTCTGCCTAATGCCATCTATCTGCTGGAGTCGCCAGCCGTGTACTGTACCACCCTCATCAGCAGTCAGGGAGGGGTATAGTTCTGGTTGCTTCCGCTACTCTGATTTTGCCATAGTATACCTGGAGATTAAACCTGCATCACCTGCAGAATCTGCTCATGAGTCATAGAAGGGTTCATTTTTGCGAGCCTGGTGAACAGTGCCAGCTTTTTAGTGTCGAGACAGACGTCTCTTAGAGAAAGTGGTCATCCAGCACTATGTCGGGTGCTAGTAGCTTTCTGAGACATGACATCGGGAATGTCACCTTATGACCAAGATAGTAGGTCCGCCGCTGGATGGCTTTCTTGGTCTTACTCTTCTGTGCCATCTCCTCTTCCCACTGTATGACATTTGGCTCATCCTCGTCTGTGAAGACACCTGGCTCATCGTCGTATGTGAAGACATCTGGCTCATCGTCGTATGTGAAGACATCTGGCTCATCATCGTCTGTCAAGTGTCCTCCATCCCGCTTAATCTCCTTCAGGAGGGCCTGCCAGTATCTGGAACCTTCACTGTTCCTTCGCCTCCTTGCCTTGCTGGCAGCCTGTTGAAACCAGCTCTCCCACTGTAGTCGCTCTCCTTCTTGTTGACAGATCTGTTGCTGTGCGAGCCTCTGTTCGTTTAAGGCCGTTGGGCAACCCTCTATCGGGTTCATCATCTCGGCAAAGGTCAGATATTCCTGGTGTGATGTCATGTTATCGTAAGGTCAATGAGTAATAAGAGTGTAAACTCTAAATGGGCGTCCGATATCCCATCCATACTGGCATATATGTTAATGGAGGGGCTGTCAAACAGGTGATTTACAGGTATGAACAAGCTAGGACTGATAGCTTTCCATAGGTTGCTGTTGGCACGTGGGAGATACTCTATCACGTCCCGGCCGACTTCTACCAGTGAGCTGCTGTGCGCACTGCCCGGAGGTTGATGTAGCACATCGGCGTGTATGTATGTTGTGCCCCACTGGGGCACCTCGAAGAGGACCCATTCTACATGGTACTGTACCACCCATCTCCCCTCTAGTGAGGGTGAGATTACGTTCTCACCACCGGAGAGCAGCAGACAGACAATCGGTATGGTGATATCTCCTGTTTAAACCCCTCCTATAGCATGCTATGGAACCCATATATGCTCACTCGACTGGTCTTGCTGACCTGGAAGATGTGTACGCAGTTGATGCTGCCAAGGTAGAAGAGAGCGATGGCAAGTCATTCGCCCTACAGTACGAAGCAAACTCAAAGGCATTCTCCCTCCACACCATTGGTGGTGATGGCGGTGGAGTTGCTTATAGACCTCAAGGATGTGTCGAAGGAGCGCCTGAGTCACAACATAGATAGCCACAAGATCGTGTTTCAGTATGATTTCCCGATGAAGAAGTACATCCTCGAGCCGTTGATTGAGGTCTCGGATACAGATGTGGCAGACATCAACACCCTAAATGACGACCTCGGCTTTCATCTGGTCAAACCCTATTCGACCAATGCACCGCCGATGACACATGATGGTCTGCTATTGATCCTGGCAAAAAACCTGCAGTTCATGTTTGAGAAGAATGAAGATCACTATCGATCTGGATGTTACAGGGCTCGATCTGGCACAGATATTTCTCGAGGGGTTCCCTCTGTTCAGTCTAACTCTTCATGTATAGCCATGATTCTCATCATACTGCTCGTTCTGGCGTCTACAGCAGTGGCACAGGGCGCTGAGACTGCCATGATATTGGATGCCAAGTGGGCCCACTTTCGGGATGACCCCCAGTACAATCCTTGGGTCGACCACTTGCGGAGAAACATTTACGTCCGCTTTCACCCACGTGAAGAGATCGAGTCTGTCTGCCACTTCTATGGTGTGGAGAGGGTAGGACGTGATTGTCTGCTGGAGACACCTGCTCAGCACCAGATTCTCTGCGTAACATGTGAACATGCCAGAGTCTGCCGTGGTGCAAATGCTAAGCACTTTAGCACACCACCAGGTGAGTGTTGTCAAGGTAGATGGAAGACACTATGGGTGGTCCCATCATGCCGATGCGACTCTGGCAGAGACTACAGGTTTGTCTGAGCCTACACAGTCCCATCTCCATCTAGAGGCATACATCAACCACGACATGTCTCAACAACCCTATGCCCCAGGGATTGAGAAGGCGGTGGGGGCCACGGATCGCCGAACGGCTGCCAGTTGAGGGAGGTGGTATCATTTTGACTAGTAGTAGGGTCGGAATTAAAATGATACTACCTCCCTAAACTGGCAGCCGTTCGGCGATCCGTGGTGGCCCCCACCGCCCTCTCAATCCCTGGCGGCATAGCTCCCATCTCCATCTAGAGGCATACACCAACAACATGTCTCAACAACCCTATGCCCCAGGGATTGAGAGGGCGGTCGAGGCCACGGATCGCCGAACGGCTGCCAGTTGAGGGAGGTGGTATCATTTTAATTCTGATCCTACCACTTCATCTGATGATAAATCTCAATGGCCAAAGCTCATATATGTCATGAAATGGTGTTCATTTGGTAAGTGACATGATGCGCATTTTAAAACAATAGTACGAAAATACAATTGTGCGGTAATGAAGAATTAAATGTACATAACTGTACATCTAAATAAAGTAGCGTCAGGGATTATGCACTCAATTTAATTATCGCTTTCGGCTTCGGCGCTAATTTGCATGTGAAGCGGTCCATTCAGATTTTAACTTATGGTTCCCAAACAACTCAAGAAAACGCCGCCAGATGCACATATTTCGGATACAAAATCGAAACTAGGATCCCCCACGTTAGAGATAAGACATGGAATGAAGAATGGAAAGATAAAATATCCAGCGGGAATTTTCAAAAGTTGTACCAAAAGTACCTCTCAGAAGACATCGTTATTCACATTATCAGCGTACTTGGGACTGTGCCAAATCTTGGGAACATCTCAAATGGTGTGCAGAATCACAAGCCAAAGTGTTTAACCATCTAACAAACTTGCCTCATACATTTCCATGTACGTTTTATATATGTGGTAAAGATGAGTGCGTGCAGAGATTATCTAGAAATTATAATCATTGGTTTGACAGCGACTGGCATTTCCAGAGAAACATGAAATACAGCTGTCAGTTTATGACGCATTACCTGACACGATAAGGAGACCACACAGATAGTCCTTCCAGATGTAGAGAGAGTTTATAAATATAGCACTGATGAACATACTTGGTTAAGATCTGGTTAAGATTTACAAAATACAGGATCATCGTAAAAGTATGTTTGCTAGTGTGATGTCATTTTCAAAGAATCCATCTGTATATAACCAGCAAGGCCGGTTAAACCAAGAAGCTAAAGAGGCTGGAGCGTAGTCTAAATTTCGTGTACCCAAAAGTCTGAGACAATCTCTAGATTTAACAATGGTGGGGTTATTTGCGTGTGAAATTCCAGAACTCGAAAACTAAAGGATTCCAGTATACAGATACACCAAATAACTCTAGCAAAGGTATTATGCAAAGGCTGTCTGGAAAACGATCGCGACGACCATGTATGTAGGTGAGTGTAACGAAAGAGAGCAACATCATAACCTGTCTTGTGTTAACAGCGCCTCAACGCGCTCAAAATGCTACCTATATCAAATTAACCCTTTAAAGCTCTGGATTTCTCAGAGAATTGCAATCCTCAATCAGTAAATGTCCATTTAGAGAAGAAAATGTGTGTAAATTTGCCACAGAAATTTACAAAAATAACTTTCTGTTGCCACACGTTTTGTTCAGCTTGATCATTAAATGGTTAATTTTCAAGAAAACCCAACTTTTTGCTTTGGCAGTGTACATGTGCCGGTAGTGGGTTCGCTTCCCTATTAGTGCCAATATACTGTAATGCCACGGCTACTTCTATAACTAAATTATTGAATTTGACGATAAGCCCAGAATAGCATATCCGTTCATTTTGTGTTCTTACCGACCGCAGCAATGACATCATAATCATAGTGTTTCGATGTGATCCAAGATAAAGTATGCCTGTAACTCTAAGCCTGTCATCTTCAAACAGCAATGTGTCCATCATACCTGACGTCATCCAGGGACACATGATCATTCGTGCAGTGTCGCAGTGTTTCACATGAAAATCACCATAGAGACCAATAGTACAGAGATCATTATTTCCGGCCTAAAATTAAGAATAAATATAAGAATATTGGAAAGCCACCGTGCACATATGCGCCGATATGTATATACGTATGTACACATGCACATATCCCCGATCGCACACATGTATGCGTATGTGTTCACATGCTGCCCTGAAAGGACCAGTCATCATACATGTGTGAATTTTATGAGTGATAAGACTTACCACGAAATATGATTCTGGTGAATACCACGGAGGCGTAATGAGATCGGCAATATGCAGTGCCCGCAATTTCTGTTGATCGGACCAGGCTGGGTTTTCCGCCATCTCCCTGATACAATCAATTGCCTCAGGATAGCTAGAATCAAATTGGGATTAACGGTAAACACCCCAGGAATAGCACAATCCTAAGGTAAAAGACTGTTGACAGTATCTTCTTCTAAATTAGTATCCATTATAGTGGCACAAATCGCAGGATTTTATCCAGGTTTCAATGATATTATGCGGTTAATGGTATTTCTAATCCTCTGGACAAGATGTATGTGTATCTACGCCAAATCTGGGTGTAGACAGACAGGCATCGCACTTTTACATTAATTGAATTATCACTTCTACTCCTGTGTGGGGAACGATAACTTAGAATGAAGAAACTAGACAAAACTCCAATTATTGTGTGACTGTCCGTACAGACGGATGCCGATATCTTGCGATGCTACTAGCACACCACCACTACACATCCCTCTCCTTTGAAAGAGACACTGAGAACCATGCTACAGATAGTATCGTGTATTGTCAGTTTTGCAAATCCATGAATAAAAGAGAGGAAAGAGAAGAATAGAAGTGTAATGTAGGAAGTAAGGGAATGAAGATTGGAGAAATGTGAAGGGCTATGGTGAGGAGAAACCAAAACAGGAAGGTGGAGAGGTGGAAAGGGGTGGATGGAAAGAGGGAATAGAAGGAAGGAGATACGGATGGAGGGACAGGTGGGGAGGAAAGGAGGGAAGTGGAGGAGGGTCGGTAGGGGGCGAGGGAAGGTTGGAGGAATGGATGGAGGGAGAGGGAGTGTGGGGGGGGGGGAGGGAGAGAGAGAGAGAGAGAGAGAGAATGAGAGACCGAATGGGTTCGAGTGCAATATATCTTTGGATTCTCCACAATTAACGATACCAGATACCAGAGTTGTGAGCTGAGAGTAATAATATATATATAAGCAGCTGAAAATTAATCTGAGAATAGAGTTTGACTATTTAACAGAACAAAGGCTGGATTCGTTACGCACATACCTGTACGCTGACAAGGTGCTGATCATTCCCGTACATGAAGCAATTTGCGGCGATGGTAAGGAGAGAACTAAAAAATTAACAATGGCGGTAGAGTTAAAAGCATTAGAATGTATTATTAGGGAAAAATAACTAGAGGATATCACCAACTATTTATGTGATGTTCCCTTTGGATGTTAGTCAATAATTTGTAAAACATATTTGACTACTAAAGTCTTATTGAGAGAACATGAAAGATTATCGTCACTGTAGATTCCCGGAAATTAAATCTTTCAAACTTTGTTTCTTATATTTATTTCTATTCCCGGTAATTAGTAGGTCCAAAAGACCTTTACATTCACAGAGAAATGTGTTCGTAACAGGTGCATGAACATGTTGGATGTAATGAAACTAGTCATAGATCAAATGAATTTACTTGTGGGAAGCTATGAGTGTTCTCAAACAGTAGAGCCTAGCGAACACCTTGATACAAAAATCAAAATAGGTCACATGTTAGCTGATATTACAATCAAAATTACATTGCTCAGTTACGAAAATCGCATTATATGTCTTTCATGACTTTCCAATTACATAAAGAGAGTAGTGAATATTTTGAAACTATATTTCGACTAGGACTCCCCCAGTCAAATTAGTTTCAAAATAGTCGGCAACTTACATGTACCTTTCCATTTAGATTCTTTGAATGCAAGTTTCAACGTTTCAAATCGATTCTCTTGAATTTCTTGAGGAGGTTTGCTATAATGAGGTTTCTCAATCTTATATACAAACAAGATTCTTCTAAAACTAATGCTAATACACTACAGCTCATAAATAACTTAACATGCTTCCAAAACTAAGTCAGTGACATGTTAGTTAATACAATCCTGAACACGATGTAATGAGTGTTCTGGTACACATTTTGGAACACAATCAGTTCAAAATATTCCACAGTAGGTTTTATTTTGTTTCAGAAACAAGTTACATTATTGGCGAGCTGTACTATAGCGTTGCCACTCACGCGACTGCACGTCTGCTTTCAGATGGTCCCCTTCGCAATTACGCTCATAAAATGCTGTATAAAAGTCGTGCCCCTGTGAAGGGTTTCTCAGGTGAACCATCTGGAGCACAGTCGAATAGACACAGTTTGTGCTGGACAATACACAGTCATAGAATTTATACCATTTCCTGAAAGACAATGTTAATCTGGATTTAGTAAGACATCATACATCGCACACTTAGTCTTGCATGCATTTATTTGACATATCAACGTCCTCACCTTTCTATTCAAGTGCTAGAGCGATCGGAGATTGCCTACCATCACCCTTATGTTTTGCCACGTTTTAAAAGGTCTCGGGTTTTTCGTATTTTCAACCTTTTTTGTGTTAAAGTATGAGACAATTCGAATCAGCACGTTCCGAGATATCCATAGAAACATAAATTGATCCGTTTCGGATCTGGGTTCTTTTATCCAGATCGCGACCAACCACTGGAAACATTTGCAGGACAAATTCCTATATTGTTTTAAATTTTGAGCTAAATCGTACCAGTAATTCCTTTTAGACAAACGGACAGATATGCAGGTAGGCAGGCAGGCAGACAGGCAGACCCGATTACAATACCCTCTTCACCTTACAGGGCGAGGATAATTATAAGAAATACAAGCACATTTTCATACTCACAGACACTCGGCATTCCCAATGTCGATGTTTAAACTGTTGATAAACACCAATTGTTCGCTCCAATATCTATTCTCCGGCGTCTGGCCATCCTCTGCGAGATGCCATTCCTTACAAGCGTCAAATGCACTCTCAAACGACTCGTTGATGCAATTATCCACAAAATCATCTGAAACGAGAATTGATTAATTTATCGACACATCGTTCGATTGATTGCGGACTAACTGACAAACATTACTTGATCACCACGGTAAGTGACGTGTTATCGGGAGTGTGATAACATGACAAATGACAAATTCTTTATAATGTAATGATATTCTATTGAATATTTTGAAACTAATCCAGTCGAATAAGTGTCATATATATTCAACAACTTTCCTGTATAGTTATCTTGAAATTGAGACACTGCCAGCTATGTGTGTGGGCGTTTGTTAATTCGATGGTTTAGCCCGGAATCCTGGTGAATCAATTAAAATTTTCAAACCATCCATGCAGGTAAATTATCGCATATGTTGAAACTAATTTGTCAAGAATTTGTAAGAATTCAACAGCATATTATGTTTATCATTAATGACTCGCCATAGTCTACTTTAGCTTTAAGAAGGTTAAGATATGCGTATGTATATATTCACGACAACACAATACGTAGGCCTATATATATTTATTCCCTAAGGGTGGTCGGGAATACATAAACTAGAAAATAAATTTCAAAAGCTTCACTTCTGAGCTATGAAGCTCAGTTAAATGGGTGATTCCAGTTTGTCAGTCAATAACATTATCGCAAAAAAACCCGTGGCGTGTATGATGACGTCATACTCAATTACGCCATGAATGCCGAAGCTAAGTTGTTTATTGCAAACTGCAAAGGCATACCTATAATTAAGCAGATTTATTTTAAAAGACTCTGCCTAAATTTGTGCGTTATTATTAAAATGCATCAGAACATTTGGTATGTGGATTGAAAGAAAAATCCGCATATTTGACAGGTCCGCAAATCCGAAGGCCTATTAAAATCAGCATTTATCGAGTAAATCCAGAGGGTTACCTTGGGCCGAACCACCGACAGACCGACTGATAGTAGATGACAGTCATAAATAGACACTCGTGTATAATGTCTGTTCGACATACTACGTAATAATTCTAAGTTACTGCTGCTGCTGCTGCCGCTGCCGCTGCCGCTGCCGCTGCCGCTGCCGCTGCCGCTGCCGCTGCCGCTGCCGCTGCCGCTGCCGCTACCGCCGCCACCGCCACCGCCACCGCCACCGCCACCGCCACCGCCACCACCACCACCACCACCACCACCACCACCACCACTACTACTACTACTACTACTACTACTACTGCTACTACCGAAAGCACAAACAGTGGTTATATAACTAGATAAATACCAAAATATGTAATTATGAATTGATATATAATGTCTGATCGCCATAACATTTATAATTTCTGTAAATTCATATTCCCCATATGCCATTATGTGGCCTGGGGGTGTAAATAAAATAATCTGAATCTGAATCTGAATCATACCGTCGTTGTTCAGGTGAAACACATTTATGGCCACTCATCGCTGCGTAAAAAAACTTATCTTGATGTTTTAAATAAAATAATCAAATGCACTGGTGTGTGTCATTTACAAATGAGTAAAAGAATCTGTTGAATATCAGCTGGACATTTTGAATTTAAATTGGCCGGGAGAGGTTGTAGACGTCAACAGATTCCAGTCAAGTTATTTTGAAAATATACAACAGATAACCTGTAAGATTTAATCGGAATTCGGAGACCGTGATTCCAGCGTTAAACATTGCTAAGGTAAATAAATATATGAAATTCGCAATTAAAACAGGTGTGTGGTCTCAATAGGCACACATAAACTTTTTCTAAATTTCAGTAGGCCTACTCTCTATAAGGATCACCTCATATATTGATGCTTTTAAGACTCGTGGTCCCAAAGTACAATAGAGAAATCCAATTTGTCACTCACGTATCTGACGTCATGATCAAATATCTTAAATAGTAGCTGACGTCACAATCATAATGAGGTAGCCCCGTCACGAAAATTAAAAAAACAACATCAATAAAGTGTATGAAATTTATGTGTTTGATGAGTTTCCAATTTAATAAACATTCTGTTGAATATTTTCAAATTAATTCGACTAGGAGCTGTTCCTGCCATTGGCAGCAACGAGTCTGAGTCAAATTAGTTGCAAAATATTCTAACAGCTTATCTGTATAATTGCAATGAAATTTGGATTCTGGAACTTCAGTATTCCGAGTATACCAGTCGATTCCCAGACGCGTAAAATGTGTGCGGAGCTTGGTTAGAAATGGGTCGAGCTAGATAGAAATGACCGGAACTTAGCTAGAAATGGACCCGTCTATTTACCAAATTTAGTCATGAAAATCTAAATAGTTCCTATATAAATGTCCATTTCCAGGCCAAGAGAAGACTATGTTTGACAAATTTACCACAGGAATGACTGGCACCAAGCCCCAGTGGTAATATCTTAAAAAAATAATCTTCTCTTGGCCTGCAAATGGCCATTCCCAAGACCACTGCAGAGGCCGGTTTTGGCCGGCTTCGTCATGAAATGTCCACGTCATAATGGTCCATAAAATGACCGTTATAGAAAGGTTTGATTAAACTCACCTCTTATGTTTAATGAATACGCGAATGTTCCGTCCCATATAAGACATGCGCTGAGTAAACAAACAAATTCCTTAATTATATATTTCATTTTCGTTCAGCTTTTCCAGGCAAATTACTGGATTTCGTTGTTCAGAAGTGTTTTATTAGTAAATAACAAATTGAGACTAAAATTTAACACTTCTCTGACAACGATTCTGTACCTAAACATGTATTTTCGAGTGAATTATTTTACATAATATGAAACGATGTATCGAAATCGTGTGTTTATATATAATTTCTACAATTCTTTAGCGATGATGCGGCTCCTCAATATCTAAATATAGAAATTCAGGTGCGACAAGTCACGGTCCTGGGGAGGAGAGAGGTGGGTATTAATTACATCCTTTTTCCTAGAAAAACAGCAGGCGTCACTGAAGTAATAAACGCTTACGCATTCATATTAAGGTCATTTAGCAGTGCGGCCCACTGACAAAATGTAGATCCTATTGGCGATGTGAAAATAAATATTATTGTATTAAATCACATTAATTGATTGGTTTATTGAT
>CM067374.1:69808033-69985533 GCA_034401795.1 Chaetoderma sp. LZ-2023a
ATAGCCATTTACCAAGCAGATTGACGCTTGATGGCAGCTTTGTCCTGCCCTTATGGTATAGAGGGCAAATTAAAGAATGCTGGATCTGCCTAAGTACTGACCATTTGGCAACAGATTGTCCCAATCGAAACAAATGTTTGCTCTGTGGTTCAGTTGACCATTTTAAATGGCGCTGTCCAAAAAATCAAAACAAGCCCTCAGTATCAGGAGATAATCGCCCATTAAAGGATGCAACTGAGTCAAATGCTTCTGAAGCAACCGCTACGGAAGCTGTTGTTTTGGTTCATGCCACTGTAAATGACACAAACAAATCATCAAATCCTGTTAAAGTAACTACAGTTGATGAAATTCATGTATTAGAGGAGGGTATAACCTTAAGTCAAGAAAATACTCAAAATGCAGTGGAGCCAAACGTTGCTGTAAAAGACACGCAGGAAAATGATGATCTTACAGAAGAGCCAGTTTACAATTCCTTAGAAGATGAATTAAAATTAGGACAGGATAAGTTTAGGACTCAGAAGACAGAAAGTTCAGTCGATTTTCCGCTAAGCCCACTTGATTTAAGTCAGCTTGAAGATATGGTAAATGATGCTCCTGCCAAATGTTACTTAAGTAGCAATAAGCGTCATAAAGAAGACAATAGCTCAGAATCTGAGATTGAAGTAAATGATATGGATGATGATACAATGTTAGTTGCAGAATCAGATGTGTCCATTCAAACACAGAGTTCACAGATGAAAGATGAAATGGCAATGTACCGATCAGAAGGGGGTGAAGTGTTAATGCCATATGTAACGGCGAGAGGCGTGAAATATCGTCTACTGCGCCATGATTCTGATATTTCCGAATATGAATATTTGTCTGTTGTAATATTGAATTCGCAGGAAAATTAGGTAAATGGTCTAAGAAACGAGCTAAAAAACCCAAATCTAGTTAATCTAATGATGGCGGTTGTAAACATCATTTTACAAATTATGATTATCTGCACCATCAATTGCAGAGGATTAAATACCGAATTCAAGCAGCGCCACTTGCTTGAAGAATTAGCAAATGAGAGAGTTGATATTGCTTTTCTACAAGAGACCAAAATTCAAAAGGCTGAAGTGTATGAATCTCTCAAAGATATTTCAAAAGGGCAGATTTTTTTTTCTTTATCACAAGATAATAGTGCGGAAGCGGCCATTCTTATCTGCCCCGCTGTCTCGACTATGTTGACGTTATATCGTCGTCATCAGATCCAAATGGACGATGGATTTGTGTATCAATTGATGTACTAAACACAAGTTTAAATTTGATGTGCCTTTATGCACCTACCTCTCATCAATTGCGCCGTGAATTTCTGAATGATGTTTCCACAATAATTCAGGACAGAACGCCTGAAAACCTAATTATGGGCGGTGACTTTAATTGCATATTAGACGAGGCTAAAGACAGAAACTCTAGGTCTAATTTTAATGACACATCGCATAATATTTTGAAACACATTTGTGAAAATAAAAGCTTGTTAGACACTTATCGGATTGAAAATCCAGAAGGCCAGGAATTTACTTGGTTTTCAACCGATGGAAGGTTAGCTTCAAGGTTAGACATGATCTATGTAGAACGTTCATTGAAAGGTTACATGTGTAAAACCAACATAAAACCAGTACCTTTCTCTGATCACAATATGTTTTCCATCACATTAGACAATGCTGACTGGGTCAAACGAGGAGATGGATTTTGGAAACTTAATGTAGCATTGCTACGAGATAGTTGCTACCGCAAATGTGTGGAAAGTTGTTGGAGGCATTGGGATGAAAGAAGAGGTTCGTATGAATGTATAACAGACTGGTGGGAAGATGCTAAATCAGACCTGAAATATATTTCAAGGCAGTATTCCATTAGGAAAGCACGTGAAATACGAAAGCGTAAAAAGGCGCTTCAGAGGTCGTTGTGTAAAATTAATAAGAAAATTAACGATGGGGAATATAATTATTACGAACTATTAGTTAAATTAAAAGGAAGACTAAATGAAATAGAGCAATATCAGTTTGATGGGGCCAAAATAAGGTCAAGAGCACAAATGCACACCGAGGGCGGTAAGCCTACACGTTACTTTTGTAACTTGGAAAAAGCAAGAGGTATAGAGAAATTAATGCGCTCACTGAAGACTAATGATGGAGTATCTGTGTGCTCAAATTCAGAAATGATTGAAACAGTATCCGAATTTTACAAATCATTGTATAAATCTGAGGGAAGCGAGGAAACTGCAACTAGAGATGTTTTAGCTAATATAACGAACAGACTTCCAGATTCATGTCGCGAAAGCTGTGACCAATCAATAACAATTGATGATTTGACAAAATCCCTCAAAGGTATGAAGTTAGAAAGGTCTCCTGGATGCGACGGACTTCCAGTTGAATTTTATCAAACATTCTGGCACATATTTGGGCCAGTATTAGAAGAAATAGCAACCAGCATTTTTAAGCAAGGGCATCACCCTACATCGATGGCCCAAGCATATGTTCGGCTTATATACAAGAGGGGTGACATAAATAAAATACAGAATTATGGACCACTCTCTTTACTCTGTGTAGATTATAAGATTATTACTCGGGCGCTAACATTAAAACTTGGCACAGTCCTAGACGAAGTAATTGATGATGATCAAACGTGCTCTGTACCAAGAAGAACAATATTAAACAACACATTGATTATACGAGACCTTATTCAATTAGTTGAACAGGATTGCATCCTAGCAGCAATAATAGCACTTGATAACGAGAAGGCGTTTGACAGACTTGAATGGGATTTCTTGTTTAAGTCTTTAGACCATATTGGCTTTTGTTCCAGATTTATTAAATGGGTCAATATTTTATATACTGATATAACAAGTTGCTAGTTAGTAAATAATCATCTATCTGAACCTGTAGTGTTGGAACGAGGTGTCAGACAGGGTTGCTCATTGTCTCCCCTTCTATTCGTCATAGCTATGGAATCGTTGGGGGCCACATTGAGGCAACGTAATGATTTTCAAGGAATATGTACAAGTGGCATAGAAAGGCCACTAAAGGTGTCTCAATATGCAGATGATATGACTGTGTTTGCAAGTAAAAATTCAGGGCTTAAGGTCAATAGAGACATATCTCAGCGATTATTTTTTGGCGCTTGGAAGGACAGAACTGACAATGTTATGGATGTTAACTGGTCAGATGATGTCATAAAGATTTTGGGTATTTACTTTAGTAGAGAACAGGATGTGTGCATTAGTAAATTGGAAACGACGTCGCCTAACTGTATTTGGCAGGACATTTGGCCTTAATAATTTAATTTTATCTGGACTATGGTATACCGCTTCTGTGGTTCATATGCCCAAATCAGTCGAGTCAAAGATCAACACGTTACTTTTGTCCTTCTTATGGGAGGAAAAAGCCCATTTAGTATCGCAGTCAATCCTCACCAATGAAAGCATGATGGAGGCCTGGGTTTGGTTAATGTTTTAGCAAAGTGTGCTTCTCTAAAACTGAAATTCTTGAATAAGTTACTCACTTCAAACTCATCTTGTTCAAGTGTTGCAAGGACACTTCTACAAAGGTATGTAGATCCATTTCCAGTAGAATGTTTTTGTGTGCAATAAACTGCCACCTAGCTATCAGAAGATACCAAACGTATATAAAGAACAGCTCAAAGCCTTAAAGATATTTACATGATCAATGCCACAGCCCAGTTGTTGGGAAGATGCCTTAGAGCAACGTCTTTGGGGCAACGGGTTGCTTCGTGATAATGATGCTGTATTATATTTCCCCTCTATGGCCAGAAATGGCATTCAATGTTTACGTGATTTAGTTAATCCAAAATCTCGCAAATGGATTGCGATACAGGATGTAGCAAGAGCAACATCAATGAGGCATATTGATGCCCAACGCTTATTTCTTAGAATACAGAATGCAATACCTGATGAATGGTTCAAATTGCCGAAAGCACGTGGCAACAGAGATATGTTGCAATCAAAATTAGTATTTAAGTCAGAGCATATAAAATACAATATGGCATCTAGAGACTGGTATAGAATGCTAATGCAAAGTTGGAGACAGACTCCTATTGCAGTTAGGCATTGGGACACCTTAGGATGCACGCCAAAGAACTGGAAAAATGCGTGGAAAACAATACATCTACCTTGTCTACCAGCAAACGCATGGGACCTGGCATGCGATTACTCCATCGAAGGCTATGGGTCGGCCGTCTGACTTATATGTGCAAAATAACAAGTACAGACCGGTGTTTATTATGTAATACTGAGAAGGAAACAATAGATCATCTGTTTACACAGTGTTGTATAGCTACAGGCTTTTGGGTATATATCAATATGCTCCTTGCTAAATTTGGAATCAAATATGTGAAATTAATGGCTGAAACAATTATGTTCAAAGATTGCTCAACTATCGGATGAATCATTAATAGCAAGGAGAAAGAATTGTTAGTAACCCTGTTATCTGTAGGCGTGTGGGCCATTTGGAAGCATCGGTGTTCAGAGGCCAGAGATAAAACTGGAAACAACCACCAAAGAGACATACAAGCTATATTTCGATCATTGTTGATAAACTGCATTCATTGTGAATTTTACAGGTTAGTGGAACATGGAAAAGAAACTAGATTTAAAGATGTATTATGCAAAACTGGCCTTGTATCAATTGGACACGGATATCTAAAAATAGCAGAAGCAGAACGTGTATAAACTAGCACACTCGTTGCTTGTTGTATATTGATATATGGTATTTTATTTTATTTAATTGACTTTATTTTAAAATTTTAATCTCTTAGGAGATGATAATTTTGACGAATAACCTAACCTTGGGAATCGGTATATTTAAATATCAAATGAGCATCGCGTCAATATTCTGGAGGTGATCCGACTTTCGAGTTCATAAGGTTAACAGAGTATGACATCTTACATATATACAATTAGCATCCCGTTGTAAATGTTTACTGTAGGTGTATTTGTAGTCATAGTTTGTATACTTTTGCTTTGTGCATTACACGACATAAAGGCTACTACGCCTGCTCGGTATTTAAGAATCGGCCAACTGGTGTCACTGAGTGACCTTTTGTTACTTATTGGCGAGTCACCTCGCCACCTGTTGGCGAGCTGCACCCGCCATTTGGGCTAATACTATATGGTGTGCTACGTTAAACTACATATGATCTACTTAGCCTGCCAGTCATGAATTGGCTCAATGGCGTCAATGAGTAGCAGTAACTTACTGCTAATTATTGATGAGTCGCTTTACCACTTGTTGGGTAACTATGCTCACCATTTGGGCCTACTACTACACGGTGTGTAAATAGTAATGGCTTTGTTGAATTAGATTATGTTATCAGCTCTTTATTAAGTTTTTTTCCTATGTAGTTGTGCCATGGGTGTGGTGTATGGTAATAGAGTATTTTAGAGTGCACTTTTTTGATATGTTAGGTTTGTATTGTTATTCATATACTATTAATAGAGCCTGCTACTTCACCCGATTTTGTATGGGGGTTTGCAATCCTTTTTTAAAGGAGTTCCTCTGTGAAGTGTGTCCGACTGCAGCAGCAGCAGCAGCAGCAGCAGCAGCAGCAGCAGCAGCAGCAGCAGCAGCAGTAGCAGTAGTGGTAGTAGTAGTAGTAGTAGTAGTAGTAGTAGTAGTAATAATAGACACCGTAGCAATGGCAGTAGCAAAGGTAGCTGAAGACTCTTTCTTGGACAGTGGTAAAAATGTACAGAGTTTGGCAAGTATCACTTTGTTGCATATTGACACAAGTCCACAAGTCTTTTCTTCATTATGTTGGTTTGAATAATACAGTGGTATGAACTTATTTCGTGGTATATTATATATTTCAAATTTAGACAGAAAGTGATTTTCATCTTCTATTACCTTACACTTAGGGCCAAGACGCTCGTTTCTCTCAATACCAGTCCATCTTTGTGTTTCTAGTCGGTGGCTGGGGCTGCGGAAATGAAGAAGACTTATTGTGTCGCAATATGGGAGTAACTTTAAATGAGTTTAGAAATGGAATTCTGTTTTTATTGTTTTATAGAACATAGTCGTGATGATTGTCCCACTTCTCTCCACATATCTATATATTTCTGTTCTAGGATGTATTTTGTTAGTTTGACTATTTCTTTGCAGTTTATATTCTCTTCTACAAATATATTTTCTTTCCCAATGCTTTCTAAAATAGATTTGATCGTTTCAATCCATTTAATTTGTTTATTTCCTCTCGCTTTAAAGTCTATGCAGAGGAAGTAGAGCATTGATGATAGTTTCCCATACCCACCATTTACTAATCCCAACCACAGTCTTACCATGTTGCATTTTATTTTGATGTGTAGTGGGAATTGCCCTAGCTCTCCATATACCATAACATTTGGTGTACTTTTTTTCTTGTGGAGTGTAAAGAACATTCTATTTGTGGGATGTTCTCAAAGGCTCAAATTTATGATCCATATAGTAATATTGGCGTAATCATAGTATCGAAGAGTATTGTTTGTAAATCAATCGGTATGTCATGCTGCTATATTTGACCTAAGAACGAGTACATAGCTTTTGTTCCTTGTATACAGTTTCTTGTTTTACAGATGGCGAATGTTCCATTTGATTTTAGTAGAACACCTAGATACATATATTCATCAACTATTTCAAGTTCGCTACCTCTGATATTAAAGCTTAGATAATAATTTATTTTGCGCTTAGAGAAAATCATGACCGTAATTTTTGTGCTGTTGACTTGTACTCGACAATCGAGGCAATATTGATGAAATGCATTTAATGCGTTCTGCAAATCTCCTGGCGAGTCAGCCATCATGACTGTATTATTCGGAGATACAGATTTAGGATTTCTTCGGCTAGCTTATTTATAGAATTTAGACCAGAGATGTGACGTTCGTATAGGTACTCTTCTAGATTGGTGAGGAAAATTGAAAAAAGAAGGTGAGATAGATTTTCACCTTGTGTTACGTCTACGTTACTCATTATGAAATCAGAACTACTTTGATTATGACTGACACATGATTTAATACCTTTATACATGTTGTATACAATTTTAAAACATTTGTCGCTTATGTTGTTTTTCAATAACTTTTTCCAGTTTGTCGAACGTTTGCTTAAAATCAATCAAATAGTAGTTCCTTAATCAGATAAATACAGAATATTATTTCGTACTTTTCTGTGTAGTCCTTCAGTCTTTCATTCAAAATAGCCATGAACAATTTACCTAAGCAACTTAGTAATGTTATCGGCCGATAGTTCGATGGATCGGCTGGTTCTCCATTGTTTTTTAGATCGGTATAATTGTTCCAATAAGCCAGTCATCGGGAACGTTTCTACTATTAAAAATAAGATTAAATACACATTCATATATTGGGAGCATAATAGCTGCAGTTGACTTTAGGTATTTGCTATAAATTTGGTCATGCGCGCTGCTTTCCCGTTTAATAGTTTATTTATTGTTTAATGACTTCCTCGCGGGTTATAGGTATATCGAGTTCACCACAGTTTGGAATAACTACGGGTTGATAATCAGTTGAGTATTCGTTATCTACATCCTCATTTATTGTATTGAAATGACCAAATAATGGTTGCAGATCTCTTTTGTTGCTTTGTTTGTTTGCAGTTGAGTTGTCTTTAAATAATTTCCAGAAAGCTTTTGTTCCCCATGTTTGTATTTTGTTTAGTTTGTTGTGAACTTGGTGACGTGCTGCTTCAGCATGCTTTTTGATTGCATGTTTGTATATTGTGCTTGTCTTTTGTAATCTTTGTTTATTGCCTTCTGATTTATTTATATTATACCACTTTTTTGCTTTCTGATATTCTCTGCGGCGCTGAGCACATTCTTTTCCACCCACGATGATTATTTTCCTCCTTTTTACCAAGATACTTGGTCTTCTGACCAATCGTTTGCGCTGTTGTTTCTGTGAATAGCTTTGCGATCTTATTTGACACATTGTATATATTTGCCTGTGTATTATTTCTGTGTGTTTCTATTAGTAAATCATTGATTTCATCTAGTGCCATTGATTTCAGGTTGCATCTGAATGTTTCGTTTTTGTTTCCTGCCACCTACGCTGCTTACTTAAGCATTATTATTATTATTATTATTATTATTATTATTATTATTATTATTATTATTATTATTATTATTATTATCATTATTATTATTATTATTATTATTATTATTATTATTATTATTATTATTATTATTATTATTATTATGATGATGATGATTATTTCGGATATTAGTTAGTTGAAATCGCAAACTTCAAAATCATGCGCTAGGTTAACAAATTTCTTGTTTGCTACTGCATAATCAATAACACTCTTATTTGAGCTTGTTTGTGCGCCTATATTTCTATCTTTCCCTATTCTCCCGTTTAATATAAATATGTTTAAATTTGTGCATAGTTGTAGCAATCTTCGTCCATTTATGCTTTTGCGTCCTTGGTATTTACTTTTTCTACTTTTAAGGAAACCCTTATTTGTAGGTTCCAACATATCATAATTCGGTGTATTATCTGCTATGAAGTTTTCTATTGTAAAACGACCATATTCCTCATAATCCGGATCCTCTCCTGTTTTGGCATTAACATGTCTGACAATGCATATTTTTCTGTACATATTGCTAAGGTTCATTACATCAATCAATCTTTTCATATGCATCATTTGCGTAGTACCTTGAAGATTCAGGAGAGACATATATGACTTCTAAAAGAATGTCATCCTTCTGACTGGTTATGTGTATATCTATGTGAATCCGTTGTGTGTATTCATTTTCTACATTGTATTCAATTTCGTGGACGTGTTTTTAATGCTTTCTCTTACTAGTACTGTCAGTCCGCCGGAGTTTGTGTACGTTGTTCGTGTTTTTGACAAAAGGCTGTAAGTTGTCAATAAGTCGCTTCGTCATTCGGCTAATTACTAAGATTATTTAGAATGCTGCCGCGGCCACTATAGCACGTCACACTTCTTCTTTTTGTGTTGAGGGGAGGTGGTGGGGGATCTGATATTTTCATTTTTATTTCACAATCTTATCATAAACTTCTACAATTATTATATCTACGAAAAAATCCTATTAATTAAGCTCTCTAACTTTATTAGAATCACCACTAACTATTTCCAAAGCCTACATATCTCGGATAAAAGCGGCAAAACCATTAAAATACAATCACGAATGGCTACAAAAACGACAATGACTGCACCATGATGGCAATGACAGCAACAGTAGCCACGACACATAGCAATGTAGTTACATAGTGTGGGTTGATGCTGTTGTATAACTGCCGTCGCATTCGCCTGAATCATCGCTGTGGCAGTCATCACCATTATCACCACCATGGAAGCTCCTATCTCCATATGGCCACATCAAATCGAGTGCATGCCACACGATGAAACGTGCTGATGGCGACCACAGTGCTGGTCAGTAAAACAGTGGGAGATACAACCAGATAGGTTAGCCAAGTGAAAACAACTTACCTCGTCCCATTGAGTCCGGAGGTAACAGAATACCAGGTGTAAGCTGTTGATTATTTGCGGACCGGTCGGACTATGAGAAGTTTCTTCCTGTGACAGCAACTTAGAAACAGATTAATTTACGCGGAAGAAAATCATCATATCTTAAGATTTATTTCGTTTCATTACATTTAGGCACACAATTTAAGCCGCTAGAAGTACACAGTTTTAGAATTATATTTTCAAGCATTGTGGTGTGAATACGCACCTTTAAATATAAATGATATTTGGATATTTATTTTCATATGCATAATTTATAATATAAGAGTCATGTACATAATTGTACAATATACATAATAAACTGTTCGCAGATTATTGTGGAATACAGAGATGTACCCGTATACCGAAGTGGCGTCTGTCGAGGCGCTGATGACAGGTCCCATACTTCCCCAGTTTACACGGGTGCCCATTTATACTCCTTGGTGGAGAGGCAACGAGGAGTGAAGGAGAATGCTCGACCGTCACCTGATCGCCTGACAATCAAGCGGGATTTGACCCACACCCGGCTGATTACCAGTCGATCATGATAACACCACGGCCAATGATCTCTCCCTATAAATATGAATAAAGAAAACTGAAACAGACACCTTGTAGATAGATAGGTATGTCTTTTAATCGACCGCCCTGATATTTTCGGAAATCGAAGATGAGAGCCAGACAAATCGATCAATCATGTTCGATCGAACAAAGTGGCTTTATGTATTGCCATAGACACAATGGAGGAATCCAGGTTTAGATATGGCGGGGGAGGGGCGTCTCTAGTTAAGCTCCACCCACACTTCTCCTGTGTTGGAATCGATCCCTGAACTCCCCGACCATTAATTTCCAGAAAACCATACAGGTACAATCTTGAATATTTTGAAACTTATTTGACTATGCCAGCAACAGAGCTCAGTCTTTATTAAATAGGAAAGACATACAGTTCGTGCAACAACGCTTAATCCGTCATCAATTAAGCGTTAGGGACGAACTTATATACGTCCCACAAAGAACGTAATTTAAGACCACTAAAGACGAGAAAGACGAACTTAATGGAACTTACGATGCTCGCAGTGGCGATGACACAGCGGAGAAGGTTGGAGAATAACTGCATGATTGCAGCTGAAAGACGTGTTCACTTCTTCAGCTGCAGAACACAGTCCATCATCATCATCATCATCATCATCATCATCATCATCATCATCATCATCATCATCTTCTTCATGACCAGAAGCAGCAGTAGCAGCAGCAACAACAGCAGCTGCACCATTATTATCATCATCATCGTCGTCGTCGTCACCATCGTCGTCGTCGTCATCACCAGCAGCAGCGGCAGCAGCAGCAACAACAGCAGTAGCAGCAGTAGCAGCAGCAGCAGCAGCAGCAGCTGCAGCAACAGCAGCAGCTGCACCACCACCACCACCACCACCACCACCACCACCACCACCACCACCACCACCACCACCACCACCACCATCATCATCATCATCACCAGCAGCAGCAACATCAACAGCAGCAGCAGCAGCAGCAGCAGCAGCAGCTGCACCACCACCACGACCACCACCACCACCACCACCACCACCACCACCACCACCACCATCATGATCATCATGTGCGCTATAAATGCTTCCAACAATTTCTACTTAAAATCGGTCTCTAGAAATTGTTGAGAAGACACTTGAAGCTTTCCATTCTTTTCCTATATGCGTTATGGCGGGAAAATAATTCAATATAACCATCCATCAGTTTATCTGACAAAGCGAAAGTTTAGAATTCGACATCGCCATACCAATAAGCATACAACATCAAAATCAAAATTCATCAAATAAAACAAAATCAAATATGGCCTTCGAACACTAAATACTGATTGGACCGAGGCAGATATATCCTTTGTCGTATCAACTCCTTTAGAATAAAATTTAGCGGACCTTAGCGGTCCTCTCTAATCGTATTTCCCGAATTTCAGCCCGATCTCTTAAGTGGTCCTGAAGGGGCAGTTTTTAGGCGAAAACTAGGCCATGCAAGATGACCGTGACACAAATTGATCAATCAGTTTCTCTTGAACAAATTTCTTTGGCCTTTGATCTCGATGAAGTTTCTTGAGTTTTAAAATCAATCAGCAAAGCGGTGACAGAGATGACCAAAAACTTCAAACCCAAAATCTAGAATTTCTATCCTCTACGAATGCGTCCTGTTAAATCTACTTTAAATCGGCCCAGTGGTTTTTGAAGAGAAGTCATTTGAAGCTTACAATTATTTTCATAGAGGAAATTCGGCGGGAATGTAACCCGAGATGGTACCCAATCTGTTTAGCTAACAAAGGCGAAAGTATAAAATATGGCACTGCCATAAACAAAATACATCAATTTAAAGAATCCAACATGGCAGCCACGCGCTATATCTTGATTGCTTCTTAGAAAATGTCCATTTGCAGACCAAGAGATCTTTTTTTTAAATTTATCACTGAAATGACTGGCACGGTTATCTTAATTAAAAAAAAAAGTATTTTCTTGGTATGCAAATGGGCAAGACAACTGCAGAGTCCATTTTTGCTGATATGTGAGTTAAAGGGTTAATAGAACGGTAAGGGTGTGAAACAGGAAATGTTGTGTTGTTCAAAACTAGAATAGACATTAAGGTAATAATCATACATGCGGTGATCAGTCTAAATATGAACCAGAAAGGGCTATTAGATGTGACGTTATATCGGCTTAAACATTGACCAGGAAGTCAAAGTGATACAGTTTGGCATTAGTAAGACACATGTAGAAAGCTTATTTATGGCGCATGTTTTATTACAATTTTTTGGCACACGAATATACAGATATAAATATACAAATATAACATGAATCGTGATACTTAGAAGTTAGATCCACCACAATAAAGCACGATTTACAACTTAATGCAATAAGTTGTGCGTTTCGCTAGGTTTATTACCGGTATTACCTCATCACCAGAAGTATTTAGACCCTTATGCATGCTTACTCTGGGCAGCAAAACCAAAGGAGAAACCATATCTCTCACTCAAGTATATGACGCCATAACCAATTACCTAGCGTGTAGACTGACGTCACAATCAAAATGCGTAATGGTCAACATATTTAAATCCGCTATGAACATTGAAGAGTCCGTCAAATGTACGAATTGTATGTCTTTACTGTTCTGTTACATTCTGTTGTGTATTTTGAAACTAATTTGACTGGGGGTGCTGTTGCTGCCATATATAGGTGGCAACAGCAGCCAGTCAAGTTAGTTTCAAAATATTCGTCAGCTTACCTGCATAGTTACCTTGGAATTGGGATTCTAGAAAATCTTTCAGGCAGAGCAGTTCAGAGAATATGTTGACCTACCATACCGGTAGTCACGATCGCATCCGCATTCAAACTACAGGTAGCTAGTTTATGAGCTAAAAATACGTGGATGAACCTGCGCGGAATTGCTGTTACGTAATTTTTTGTTTTATTAGTTTCTCAAGCTTGTTTGCCTTTATACAACGAGCGACAGTCAATCAGACAACATATTGATGGAGACGGGACAAACACTTTATATACTACATATAGCGCGTTGTCAACATACAATCAAACCAGTCTCTAGCACACGCACGCACGGACGCACGCACGCACGCACGCACGCACGCACGCACGCACGCACGCACGCACGCACGCACGCACGCACGCACGCACGCACGCACGCACGCACGCACGCACGCACGCACGCACGCACGCACGCACGCACGCACGCACGCACGCACGCACGCACGCACGCACGCACGCACGCACGCACGCACGCACGCACGCACGCATACACGCACACACACAAACACACGCGCGCGCGCGCACACACACATGGTTAATCAAAAAGTGTTCAGTAAAGTCGCATGGCCTCTTAGTACCGTAGAAAATTTCTCCATAAAAGGTAGCTTTATACCCTCAAAATAGCAGGGTTTTTTACACCGTTAATCTTACAACATCCTGGCTAACGGATCATCCATCATGTAACATCAAATACAGGTGGCCATTATAGACAGGCTTGATTGTATTTTAGTCCAGGCTCTGCCCAGTAGTCCCGCAAAAAATAAATGTTATTGGTTGTATTTGTTTCTGGACCAAATAGATACAAAATTAACTTGGGTAGACATCTCAATACCCGAACCTAAATTTTGTAGGCGCCATTTTCGAAGATGGCCGCCATATTAGTATATTTGTCATATATCTCTGGAACTAGAGCATGTATCAAACTAATTATCGTGCCAAAGAATAGGTTTTCGAGGGAAAGAAATTCACTAAATACATTATCTTAATACTCGGAGCAATCGTTTCTGCATTAAACTTATTTTGTCTGTGTCTGAATAATTTTGGACATTTTTGACAAAGCTGCCATGGTCATAGCAATAGCGCATCACACCTGTGTAAATTAGTTTTAATTGGGATCTATTGTTACATTAGTACCTGCCATTCAAATATTCAATGAAACAGTTATGACAAGCAACTGATGTATGGTTGCACGATTTTTCGATTATTCTATTAGTCGCGATTATATAATTCAAAATGATCGTGGACGATTATAAAATGAAATAATCGTATAATCGCCATGTTGAAATTTTTGTCAAGACACTTTTACGCTTGTGAAACTCTGCTCACATTACCAATCATGGAAACAAACATCTGGCCGAATGTGTGACTGATTAAATAAACTAAATAAATGGCTGATTTGTGTGTATTGACTCATGATTAGTTTTAGATGAATAAAGATTGTTTGCTTGGTCGCTATTTGTCATTGTTGTTGTAATCACACAGGCTTATCCTGCGTTCCCCATTCTCTGAATAGCTATATTCTAACGGTTTTCCCAAAAAAGTTCTAAAACTGATACCACAGAAATTCAACGCATTTTCTCCTGTAAAAATTCTCTCCGCCTACGCCTATGTTTAATGTATACCTCAAAACATCACCGGGGAAGTGAAATTATTTGATTTGAGCACCTAAATATTGCGTATCCTTTAATAAAGGTCGTTTATTACATCAAAATTAATCCACAATTTGATATAAAATGGCGTCGCGAAAAAAAAATACAAACCAATTAAAGAGTTTATTTTAGAGCGAGTACTCGGATATAAATATTCTGGAATCGGGGACTCGGAACTCGGGAATTTCTATATATTATCATTGCGCGATAGGAACTGAGAATTATACTGATCTGAATAACGGGCACCCGTTTGATAAACTTCCGTTAGTATATAATATCTCGCGAGAACACGCCGCCTCCCATCGCAAAAGAGCCGCTTAAGAACTTAAGAAGCCGGCTATATTGTCGTTCGTAATAAATCAATTTGGATCATTTAATGTTGATCGGCGTTACAAAATTGATGCACATTTACTCCCGTACTTGTTAGGTACATAAATTTACCTATAAAATATATTCATGATAAGGAGGTTATTTAATCACGCCAAGACTGTTTTAAGCGCATTTTGACTACAAAAGTCTGGAATAAACTTTGTTATCTCTTGAACATACGTGGCCTACTATTAGTATTAATCTAATAGGTGGTCGATATTTAAAAATCCGAGGCCTGTATTGACTTCTAGAGGGGCCGGAAATGTATCATGGCAGAGATCCGTCTGTAGTAGACACACCCTGTGACACGATTGTTATTATTATACACGCTATTCTTACAAATTTTCCTATACAACCGGCTGAGTTAGGGGTGGGGTGGGGGGGGGGGGGGTGCTTCTAACACAGAGTTTTGCCGTTTTGAAACTGCTAAGAAATCATTGGAGCTCATATGTCAAAGTTAGGGGGTGGGCTTCTATTAGAGCATAGGCTACAATTACGCGAAATACGGTACCTTCCGTTTTCCGTCTAGAAAAAATATTGATACATTCCTTTGTTTGCAATCAGCAACTGGCGTATTCTGTCCATGTATGTATACCCATGTGCATAACCCATATTCTTACAATCTGCAGTAACATAATAACGTCTTATAAGCAGCATTGACTATAGTTACTATAGTTCATGATTAATCGTACGATCGCGATTATTTTTTTCAAATGATCGGGATTATGAAGTGAATAATCGTGCAACCATAAACTGATGTATCTATTCGGTAAGTCTTAAATCTGTAATGGCCAAACTTGTCTTGTCTTGAATGACTATTTTCATACTGAAAGGAGAATAGTTTTAAAGTTTACAACTGAGCCAATAAATCCAGTTGAAAATTTTCCAAAATATTCTTTTCTTGGTCTGTAACTGGACATACCGGTATATCAAGACGACTACAGAGCCCATTTTTGTCTGACTTTCCCATTAAAGGGTTAACGGCATAAGTTATTTATTACTGTAAAATAATTCGTAACTACTGAAAAATCTTGGCAGAAAGTTACATCGTATTCTTACATGTGGCCAAATTTTAGTTCAATACGCCAATTAGGAAACAAGTTACATTAATCAAAGTGATGGGCATGGCCTTATGAGACAGAGAGTAATGGCCTCATAATAAAGAAATGGTCACCGCTCTAGGAAAATGAGTTCAGCTTCTCTTTGCTGTGGTGGCTTCGCGTGACAATAGAGTGTGGAAGCTCAGTTTAACCGCCAACACAGGTAACCATTTCTTTACTATTTACATTTTCCAGATCTATATGCCCATAAGAAATGCATCACTGGTTACATAATAAAATATGAATGTGAGACTTTGAAGGCAGAGAAGCCTAGAGAACAATCTTCATCAAGAAAATTACTTGTGTTTCAACAGGCTAAAGAACTTCTGGACCCACACTTAGATGAAGGATATAGTTTCACACTCAACGAGATTAGAGAACTAATTAACAACATTGACAATAATCTTATAATACTCAACAACGAGATGAAAATCTTTCTTGTGAGGACATAAAGACAAATAAACGTTTTGTCAATCTCACCAGAAAAAGTAACCGTTTGCTAGTGTTTTCATCAAATCTAAGCTCGGAAGATCTCGCTGCAAATATAAGATCACACGATGCCATCAAATCAGCAGGTATTCTGTTGAGGCAAGCAATGCAAAAAGTTGAGTTCAGACTACAGGATACATTTTGTGATGCGACCGTGCTGCGCCAGTGATCGAAGGCCACCATAATTCCGGACCTACTGTTAACATTCTTTTCATCTTTGTTCAATATCGGCAGGTCACGTATGTTGCAAATTGAAACAGTGCATGTCAGTAATGAAAATGATTGCTCACGTGGTATAAATCACGATAGTAACTCTGATCAGAACAGTAGTGTAAAACGTTAGGCAGTGCAGCTTTGGTGTCTTTTCCAAATTATGTTTTACAATATGCACAGTGGCTCAATGAAAACTCTTCATGTGATGACTGCACACAGTATATATGATAAGTGCAAACGCAAAGAGTTGATCGCATCTATAAATAGGTTTGGTGTATCCACCACCAGCTATATGTTGAGAAATAGGAACTATTATGACTGCTTATACCATGCAGACATGTGAAGCCAATAGTGCACCCATTCCAAGTCATTTCAACAACACAAGCTTTACTATTGGTGCACTGATAACTTTGATTTGAGGACAGTTCTTTATTGTCAGGCACATCTAGGACGCATGATACGGTGATGGTGTTCTTTCAGAATTATTCCGGTGACGCGCCACCTGGGAAACCCAACGTTTCTGAAACACACCTGAAAAAATGTAGTTGTCATCAGAGCTCCCATGTCAATGAGTGGCCCAAGATTATAAACCAGTGAATCGCCCACGCTTCTCAGAATCCTTCAGAGTAGCCAAAGATGTTGGACTATACCTATCTAACACTGCATCACGCGATGCAGCTAATACTGATTGTCTCATTACATTAGCAAGATGCGGACAGCCAGTGGAATATAAAAGCCAAGTACCTCCATGGGGTGGATTCCATGCTTTAGTCTCTCAGAGTTCTTTAGTACCACTTATGTGAGTAGGATTCCTTCGAATGATTCCATCGCGGTCATGGAATATGCGACTGAATACTCGGCCAGGAAAAACTTTCTGAATGTGCGAACTCAGGTATTTTGACCTATCATGCCAATCTTCTGTGATGAAAGTGTTTTCTACACTGTTGCTGATATTGTCCTTGGAAACCCTGAAGAATTTGCGGACATTTATCCCCATGATGAGAATGTTTCATTTAGTAAAGGTGGCTCTTTGCTGTGAAGAGAAATACAGCAGGAGCAGTGGTATGGATGATGCCATAATAGAGTCAGAACTCTTTGCACATAAGACCGCCCAGATGGTCCTGCATGGATCACACTATTATTGTTCGATGCAAGGTATGCTGATCATGTCGGAAGCAATCGAATCTATGATTGGGGGAAGATTTAAGAAGAATTAACATGATGAATGGCATGTGGTACTTGCAGAAATTACTGAGCTTAAAGAATACCTGCAATCAAATGATGACCAGAAAGGTAAGCAGCAATTTCATAGTGTGTTAAGGAAGAATGCCATAAACAAAGGTTTACTGAGCTTACTAACGAGTGCTGCGCAAAATCTGAACTTTGCCAGTACTGTGGCATATTTTTACATCTCGTTGGTCTAGTTGACAACATTGTGACATTTGATCATGAAGAGAATTAACGTGGAAACAGTTGGATTATTGATCAGCATGTTTCGAGAATTTGACTATATCAGTTACATGCAGTATGGGTCATGGTATCTGGAGAGAAGTGCAAAACTAGAAGTAGACAACCCATTCTTGTACCCGAAATTTACGCATGGACACTTTGTAGTACAAGACAAGAAGGAAAGTTTAATGCTGTTTCCGCAGGCATGAAATTGGAACTGACAATCCAACGGTTCCAGACACGCAAAAGGCATTGCTGATCAAACAAGAAGGAGTGAGTATGTTGGTGAATGGCACCTGATCTACCATAAAATTCTTGCAATCGGCCATGTCTTTAGGGAACTAGCAAATACAAAGGCGATGGATCACCGGGAGTCGTCCCATCTTGAACTGACAGAAAAGTATGGGCAGCTGTTCGATACCAATGTCACATGGCTTCTGCAGTTTATGCCAGAAAAAGGAAATCCCTATGATGTGGGTGAACATGTTCGTCTCCATAACTTTGCCGCCAAACAATATGTTTGATGACGGTGTCAAAGTACGACATTTCTGGTTTACAAATTCCATCTATCATGCTATCTTCCGAAGCCATTAAGGGAATTCAATCAAATTTGAGTTGCCCATACATGTATGTTTGCAGATTGTGAGGTACATTTATATCTGGGGCCACGCACCTATGTTGTGTATAAAACATTTTCTTTGTCAGTTTTATGTTTGTTAATTTGTTTGTCAACCCATGCTTTCATTTCAGTTCTACTGTAGGCGTCATCACCAAATTTGGCCGCGTGAGCCGGTAAAACATATTTAATGTTGAGATCAACTGTAAGGCTTATGCTTCCCTAATTACTGAAGTTGGGTTACTTTTCCGGATGATAACTCTTGTTCTATTGAAGGTATCTTGGCCCATACTTGGCCTACTGAGTTGCCCTTGAGGTGGGGAGGGGGGGGGGGGGGTGTCGACCCAATTAGGAAAATTATGATTATTTTAAATTATGATATGCCTTTTACAGCTGAGTGAATGTCATCCATGCAGTGTATACTTGCTTGCATACATTATTATTATTATTATTATTATTATTATTATTATTATTATTATTATTATTATTATTATTATTATTAATTTCAGCTTTCGACATCCATGTATATGTATTAACTGGTCGGGCTGAGCTGAAGAGCCAGTTGACGAAATTGGCAGCCATGGTCGAGGCATAATCGCAGCAAGACGAGCCGGAACCTCCAGAAGATGAGATCCTCCATTACAAAGAATGGAAGAAGTTGAGGCTGCCAAGGGGGTGTTAAGCGACAAAGGCACGAGAAAGCACTTGGTAAGATTGTATTTAACTAAATATGGGTGATTTTTCACAACTGGGAACTGTGTGGACTGGAGAAGACACCTTTAATAAAAAAAATTTATTGTCATCTTTATTTAGTCTTTTTATTTTATTCCAACTCACATTATTTATTGTCTCGCATGCGATTGAGCAGATCTAGCTCAAATTAGACTTGCGTTTAAACTCAGCTTGATATTCATGTGCAAGCGCCACTCTGATCGGTTGCAAAATCTTAACCTGCTATAGGGTAGGTTCAGAGCCGAGATCAGTGTTAAATATAGCGGATTATTTAACCGTAACTGATCAAATTGATGTTGGTATCCCCACGTCAGGGATATTGTAATCGCGCCTCCGTCCGTCCATCACGCCATCTCCTTCCAAACCAAACATTGGGTGGAATTAAATCAAATTTGGTATGCGGGTTACCCATATGATTCCGCTTTGCAAGACAATATATGGGTTTGACGCCGCCCAGGGTGGGTGGGGGTGGGGGTCGGCGGGGCGTGGCAGGTATCAAAAGGTGAAATCAGTTGTAACGCAACTCCTCTGAAATTGTTGGATGGAACTCAACCAAATTTGATATCTGACTTACCAATATAATTGTGTAGTGCAAGAGGCCATTTAGATTTGGTTCAGCCCCGGGGGGTCGGGGAGGGGTCAAAAGCTCAAATTTTAACCTGCGGAAATTGATTGTAATGCATCTCCTCCGAAACCGTCAGACAGAATTCAACCAAATTTGCTCTCTGGGTTGCCCATATCAATGTGGAGTATAAGAGCACATTTATATTTGGCCCCGCCCCCAGGGGTGGGTGGGGCTGGTTATCAAAAGGTAAATTTTTTTTATTGTAATCCAGCTCCTCTGACACTGTTTGACGGAATTCAACCAAATTTAGTATGCCATTAACCCATCAGTGTGGAGTGGATGAGCACATTTACATTTGGCCCTGCCCCCAGGGGTGGGGATGGGGGTCAAAAGGTCATGAAATTGATTGTAATGCAACTCCTCTGAAATCGTTAGCCAGAACTCAACCAAATTTGATATCTGAGTTACCCCTATGATTGAGGAGTGCAAGAGGCATTTAGATTTGGCTCCCCCACCCTCACCCCCACCCACCCCCGGGCGGGAGAGGTTCAAAATGTTAAATTGTAACCTGCAGAAATTGATCGTAGCGCATCTCCTCCGAAAACATTAGACAGAATTCAACCAAATTTGATAATGCCAGTTACCCATATCAATGTGGAGTGGATGAGCACATTTACATTTGGCCCCGCCCCAAGGTTGGGGGATCAGGTTAAAAGGTCGGGAAATGGATTGTAATGCAACTCCTCTGACACTGTTTGACGGAATACAACCAAATTTAGCATGTCAGTTATCCATATCAATGTGGAGTGGAGGAGCACATTTATATTTGGCCCGCCCCAGGGTGTGTTGGGTGGGGGGGGGGTCAAAAGGTCATGAAATTGAAACTCCTCTGACACTATTGGACGAAATTCAACCAAGTTTGTTATGTCAGTTACCTATATGATTGCGGAGTGAAAAAGGACATTTACATTCTACTCCGCCCGCGGGGGGTGGGTTGTGGGGTGTGTCAATCGTTCAAAGCGGTGAACGTTGGGATTTGCAATGACGCGTCATCGACCGATCAATCTAATTGAGTTTTGTTTTTGCCACACTCATAAAAACTTGAGTAAAATTTGAGAACAAAGATGCATAAAGTTAATGGTGGCATAGGCAACAACGGCTTATAGCAACATTGCTTCTTAAAGTTATCCTGAAGCATTAAGATTAGAAAGTATTTAGAAAAATTCAGTGACGACCGTCTTCCGAGCCGCCACTTTACTTTATTACTTGCAGGCACCATTATTTGGGATTCTATTGTTCTCGCTTCTGCGTAATGCTTGGTATAAAACCATTCCCGTAGCGCTAATGCTAGCCATTGTACTGGTGGCCTCCGAAGTGTGCGGATCTGCCTGTATAGCGTGTAGTAAGCGTAGTTCGATTCCATATGTAATTGTGTATTTTCTATGGTAGATGTCAAATGTGCTAGTGGCCTAGATATTATTGACTGATAATTGTTGCTGGTGATAGCAGCAACAGCCTTCCTTCAAATTATTTGTGAAATAATCAGCGGAAAATACTAGCTAACATTTTGAAAACGACTTGACTGAAAATCATTGCTGCAACGACTTTCAACCAAATTGTTCTCAAAGTAATCAGCAGGATTTTCAATGTATACACCTGTGCAAAAGTTAAGCACCAGCAAAAACAATAGAACGTAGAAACATAATGGTACAACTAGGCTGCCATACTTTTTGTCCCCGCGTTAGATGACATAATTCCAAGTACGAAATGCACATGCATGCATGACTTCACGCCGCTTGATGTCCGTGCGTGGCGGGAAACAGCACACGTGTTCAGTTATGTAAAAGTCCAGTTTGAGGTGTAGAACATTACATACAGATTTAGGCGACAAGATTAGGAATTTTGTGTTCATGACCGTGGTTTATTTGTACAGAGAGAATTAGCTCTTGATTGTGAACCGCTATGGCAAGACGAAGGTTAAGTGATAGTGTGAAATGGCAAATCATAGGCATGCATACCACTGGTATGTCATGCAGAGAGTTTGGCAGACAGCTGAACATTAACCATACTGTAATCAGTCGTTTGATTGCAAAACATGGGCAAACTAACGAGGTGAAGGACAGGCCTAGATCTGGAAGACTGAAGAAGACTACTGCCCGTGATGATCGAGCCCTAGTACGCCTTGTTAGGAGATCTCCATTCACCAACAGCAGAGTGCTCAGCCAGCAATGGGAAACGCGCAATAGAGTGTCAATGTATACCGTCAAAAGGAGACTGTATGCTGCTGGCATGAAAGCTAGGAGACCTGTCAGACGTCCTCTCCTCACTGCACACCACAAAGAGGAGCGTCTGAGGTGGTGCAACGAAAGAAGACACTGGAACATGAGATCCTGGAGACGGGTACACTGGTCCGATGAAAGTCGGTTCCTGCTTCATGCCACAGATGGTCGAACTCGTATATGGAGGTCCAGACGCACGGCGTACGACCAACGTAACATCATGGAAGAAGTTCCATTTGGTGGAGGTTCCGTTATGATATGGGGGTGCATCTCATTTGATTGTAAGCTGAATCTGTTGACTGTACCTGGAACACTAAATGGACAAAGATATCAAGATTCCATACTGGATAGAGTTGTGGTCCCTCATTTTGTAAATCATGCACCTGGAACCCACCCTATATTCATGGATGACAACGCCCGACCACATCGTGCTATAGCTGTGCATGAATACCTCCGCCAGAATGCCATCGAAACCCTACCATGGCCAGCAAGGAGCCCTGACATGAACCCTATTGAGCATATCTGGGACATTCTGGGAAACATGGTGAGAAGGAGGGATCCTCCTGTGCAGAACCTACAGGAATTAACAGACGCACTCCATCTTGAATGGCAACGAATACCACAATGGCGTATCAGTCGGTTGGTGACCAGCATGAGACGTCGTGTCCAGGCCGTCATCCAGGCACAAGGTGGATATACCCGGTATTAATAATGACAGTCTCAAACTCGTGCACAGATGTTAAACTTCGTTTTCAGACACCATTAATGACAATCTAGCCACGTGTGTCAACTGTAGGGCAATAGTTGTCAGTTGTGTCAACGTAACCATATTCAGGCCTCGTTTTCAAGTTCAAACAAAGACATACAGTGTTTTCCCACCATCATAATCAGCATTCCTCAAGTTGCATTATTACCTCTTGCACTAAGATGGATGGGTACATAAATGTTTATGCTATTGCTTTCTTCATAGCACATGAATATACCCTCGCATTTGCGTAAAAATAGGGTGGTGCTTAACTTTTGCACAGGTGTATAGTAACACATTCTGAAGATATTTCTAGCAATTCGATTTATATTCGTTGCTGAACAAGGCAGCAACAACGTTATCAAATTATTGTCAGAATAATTAGTGCCGAGTTGCCAATATCGTTAGCTAATACACAGTATGCATGTACAATTAGCTAGGCCTGTGTCATAAACGTAAACAAGATCCGACGTGAAATATATCTGCATAGATGAGAAGTTCAACAAAGCACATGCATGAGCTGACATGCAGTAGTGGCATGCTTACCTACTGACTGAGCAGTATTGAACATATTTAACGTCTGATCTTGACAACGTATACGTCACAGATCTACCAACTTGTACATACATAAGTTAGCTAGCCACATTGAAAACCTGCCAATGATTGTTCTGGGAAAAAGTTAGATAAAGTTGTTGCTGATTTAGTTACATGTAGCAATGACTGTCAATCAAATTGCTCGAAATATCATCAGAATGTGTTTTAACATTACATTGATAGACTTACTGATTACTTTGAAAACAATCTGGTTGGAAGATGTTGCAGCAACGATTTTCTGTCAAATCTGTTTCAAAACATTAGAGAGTAAAGGTTGCATTTTATGGTGATTATTTTACAAATAATTTGATGGAAAGTTGTTGCTGCTATCAGTCAAATGACTATAAAAGAATCATTAGCTCAGCACGTTTCACGTTTACAATAGGAAATGCACAGTTTCGAAGTGAACTACTATAGGCTTACTGCACGCTATACAGATAAATCCCTGCAACTCGAAAGGCCAACAGTACAATGACTAGCATTAGCGTTATGGGAATGGTTTTATACTGGATTTACGCGACAGCGAGAACAATAGAATCCCAAATAATGGCGGCTACAAAAATCAATGTAAAATGGCGGCTCAGAAGATGACGATCGTCGCTGAAATTTTCAAATATTTTCCTAATGTTATTGCTTCAGGATAACTTTAAACAAATACATGACCATTATTATGATTTCTCACACTGACAAACGCCAGTGTTTTCTTTGTACTCTGCTTATTGTCGTGCCGAGAGATCATTTTCCTGCCTAAAACCTGTAAAGAACTACTTACGATCATTATTAAGTCAGGAAAGATTGAAAGCCTTGCTTAGCTTGCCATAGAGTCTGAACTTTTGAACACATTTTCACATGATGACGTTATAGATGGCTCTGCCAATGTAAACGTTCGTTCCAGATATGTGTGAAATAATCATGCATTCAATGGAGGAATCCGGTTTGGGATAATTTGAAAATAATTTGATTGAAATTAATTACTGGATGAGGCAACAATTGATTTCAGGCAAAATTATCAGAAATACGTTGAAGTCAAATTGGTGTGTTCAGCTTACCTTGTGCCGCCTCTGTCCGTGTTGCCCTTTAAACTACCGATATGTTCATTATGACTGCCATTGCTGCTGATGATGGACCTTCCTGGCAGTGTTGTCCTGTTGTTTTTGTGTATTTTGAGGAGTAGATAGAACCTTGCCGCGCAGGGGTTGTCTACTCTTATACCATTTGCTATTTCCCTACGTATGGCTATGACAGATCTTTCCGCTATCTCGGCATGTTTGTTTGTGAGATCCTGTCCTGTTTTAGGTAGTATTTGGTATCACTGAGTTGTTTCAAGGCTTCTTGTTTGTAGTGTCTTGTAGTGCAGTAGGTTGGACGCTGTCAGCTTTCTTGATGGCAATGGGTTTGTCATTTTTTGAGTTTTGTTATAGTTTTTCTTTGACTTTTTATACCGCCAAAAAATTTGGTGGGGTATTATAATGGCGCCGTCCATCCGGGTGGACGGGCAGCAGAGTGGTTTCCGGATGATAACTCTGTTACCGTTTGTCGGATGGCATTGAAACTTCTTAGGGACGTTGGACTAGGCGTGGGGAAGAAACCTATCGAAATCGATGATGATCTGAAATCCAAGATGACTACCAGCCACCGGCAGCCATCGTGAATATTGGTTTCCGGATGATAACTCTGTTACCGTTTATCGGATCGCTTAGAGACTTCATAGGGTGGTTGGACTAGGTCTGGGGAAGAAACCTATTGAGTTTGACAATGATCCGAAATCCAAGATGGCGGCCAGCCACCTGTGGCCATCTTGAAAATTGGTTTCCTGATAATAACTGTTACCGTTTATCGGATCGCTTTGAAACTTCATAGGGTGGTTGGACTAGGTCTGGAGAAAAAAAACCTATCGAAATTGACGATGATCCGAACTCCAAGATGGCCGCCAACCATGGGCTGCCATCTTGAAGGTTGGTTTCTGGATGATATCTCCGTTACCATTTATCAGATCACTTCCTAGGGTCGCTGGCATATATCTGATGAAGAAACGTATCAAAATTTATAATAATCCGAAATCCAATATGGCCGCCAGTCAGCGGCAGCCATCTTGAAAATTGGTTTCCGGACGATACCTCCTTGACCATTTAACAGATCGCTTTGACACTGCATAAGGATTACTGGTCTGATGGGTCTGAGGAAGAAATAAATATTTTAGGTCTCATTCATTGGTTTGTCATCATGGCGGGGTATTATGCGCCGTTTGCGGAGCTCTTGTTGAAAGATTGCCATTGTATTGGCGGCTGTGTGCTGTTTGGTTAAGATCGTGCTTGACCATTCTGTTGAACGCATCTAAATACTCTGTAACCAAAGATTCCAATTCTCTTGGCCAATTGTCACCATGAGACAGATTCATTCTGACTATATGAACATATATAACTTTGTTCCGACAGCAGATTACTTTATACTTTACTTTATAAATTTCAGATGTTGAGGCCACTTTTATCCCTGACTTGAAGAGTAGCATTAGCTTTCGGTATAATTCATTGTAAAATATTAAGTTTCTCGGCATAGTTGAATTGAATTGACCCAGTATATTGTAATTGGTTTTTTCTGCAGGTGCAGTTTGCACGAATCTGTTGGGGAAGAAGGCCACATACGGCGAGATTATTGATGTGGCGAAGGATTGGTTGAAATTTTCAAAGGACCGGTGTGGATCCAGACAGCATAGAACACAGTAATGTGTTATGCAAGACATCGCCCAAGGGTTTTACAGGTATTTACAACGATTATTACACTGCACACTTAATCCTTCATGCCAGAGAACTCAAATTCTTAAAAAATAAAATAGATTTTGAAAATTTTAACATTTTTACTGTGTTTGGACTTGATTATTTTAAGGCTGATTTACATCTAGGTTATACTCATTATTGTGTGGTTAACACTGTTTTTCAAATGATAATTTAATCAACAAAGACGTAAACAATTCCGGGAAAAAATTTAATTTGCTCTATAGGCTGCTTAAATGTTTCTATTTTTGTATGTTTTTTAACTTTGCTTATGGTTGGACAATTTGCCTTTCGGTCAGACTTGGTGTACCAGTAGTCATTGTAATGCAGGTTGCTACCAGGCAGTGAGGCTTTAAGGCTCCGAAACTACATGTATGTTTGCCCATGTGGTTAAGTACCATTGGTATTTTGATACTACAAGTATATTGCGATTTAAAAATGAGATTGTATCTGGTGGTCCGTCATAGCCTGTAATGTACAATTACTATACTTGGAAGCTATTTGCTGTCTTCTGATAGCCTTGTTCTATATAATGTATGTACATGGCTTAGATTTCTTTCACAGAATATTTAATCAGTTGCAGGCGGTCTCCTGCAGCAACATAAGAGTGAGAGATATTTGACATCCTCTAATACCTCTTGTATATGATTGATGCCATACAGTATTTTATGTGATTAATGCCTTATGTTTGGTTCCAAAGCCATGAAGTATTTTATATGAATGATGCCATGTGTTTGTTTTCCAAGCCATACATGTAAGCTATTTTATCTAATTTGTTCTGCACATGTTTGTACGCTAGACAATTTAAAGGAACTTGGTGTAACTCCTACAGTTTAGTTGTGCTTAATGTCATGAAAAGCTATACATTACATTTTATTGCTCATGTCACATCCCGGAGAGTCTTGAAAATCTATACTTGCAATTCATCTTTTAGTTATAAATGAAGTGTCAGGATTTATTTCCGACAAAATGTGTCTTCATAAGAGTTATCCCCTTGAAAGACAAAATTTGTCAAATGTGTCCTTACACTCAACTTTTTCAGTGATTGTATTAGCGAGCTGAATTGTCACTCTTTTTTGGTGGATTCTGTCCATATTCACAACCTTGCAAATCTTTAAATTCTTTAAAACATTGTTTCTGTTATATCACTTGAAAATGCTTCGACATTCTGTCTACATTATGCCCTCAACTCAGTGGCAAGCCCTATATAATAGCATAACATTCCATAACAAATGTCGCACCACTGTCACATATGTGTGATGTGCATGACAAATGAAACGGGCTCAACATGTTGAAGGTGGTCTTTAATTCTAAAGAATATTTAGCTCACCTGTTTGAAGAACAGAAGAGCTTATGTTATCACTAGAGCGCCGTGGTTCCCGCCGGCAGTTTTGGTTAACTCTTCTGTTTATCTCAGCTACAGCTAAACTATCAGGGTTATAGTAACCAAATTCTATCCATAGCTTCATTACTGAATTTCTATCCATAGTACACATTTATCCCATTCCTAGTACGTATATTTTATGGACCCTGCTATCTCTGGTTAAGTTTTGGGTTTGTCATAACCTAGTTCATACAGGTTAACTTTTCTGTTTAGCCCAACTACAGCTAAATTATCAGCTGTGTATTAACCAACCTTCGTCTATAGCTTTATTACTGCATTTCTACCACTAGCAAAATGCAGTTGTCCCATTCCCCCATATATTTCCAGGTGGAGGATGTTGTTATCTCTGGCTACGTTGTATCGTAGTTTGACTTCATAATGTAAAACCTTTCTCTTTAGCTCTGCTACAGCTAAACTATCACGCTTATGGTAACCAGACTTCATATCTAGCTTTATTACTGCATTTATGTCAGCAAAGTAACACACTTTAGTTAGCCTTCTGCCAACAATCTTCATATCTAGAAAGATATAAAGCAGGAAAGCTGTATGGTTGCACTCAACCAAAATCGAAGATGGCCGCTAGCCGTCCAACTTTTTCTTTAACAAAGTCAAGAACCACTGCGCCGATTTCAAATACATTTGGCAGGAAGCATTCCTAGGGCATAAAGATTCAAATGTATTCAAAGGGAGCTGATCGACCCCTGAAAGGATTAGGCTGAAATTCGGGAGATATGATTAGGGATTAATGGCCATTTACAGTTGTTCAAGGGAAGTTGATAGGAAAAAAGACACCGCTGCTCTGGGCCAATCAAAATGTAGCGTGTTTGGTGGCCATATTGGATTTTTTTATTTGACAGATTTTGAAGCCAAAATTGGTTTTATGCACTGTATAGAGTTTTTATTTATTCTGATTTCAAATTTGTCATTTTCCAAACTGTCATATGCATAGTTTGACGGGCATCTTGGACCTCTTTGCGACCAAAAGCGCCCAATAGGAAATTCTTAATATCTTCATGAGAAGCACTGGGCTGATTTCATGTATATATGGCAAAAAGCGGCTGTAGGGAACAGAGATCCAAGTTTGTGCAAATGAAGCTGATTGGCCAATTTGGCCGGTGACCATATTGAATTTTTGTCGATTTTTAGACAGGTCCTTAAAAATCTCTAAAACCACTTGGATCGATTCAAAACTAATGAAACATAATCTAGGGCCAAAGCTGGTCTAAGTTTGTTCAAGGGAAGTCACGTAGTTTTCGCAAAAACGTCTTCTCAAGAACCACTGAACAGATATCAAAATTTGGGAAATATTATTAGGAACTAATGGTTAATAAAGTTCGTTTAAGTGATGTAAATACGTAAAAAAATATGGATACCGTAGCCCAATCAAAAAATGTAGCTTGTTTGGTGGCCATATTGGATTTTTTTTTTATGGATGTCGAAGCTGAAATCGGTTTTATTTAGGTTTTTGGGTAGTCTGATTTAAAATTTGCCATTTTCCAAGCTGTCAGATAAACGGTTTGGTGGCCATCTTGTACTTTTTTGCTGCCCAAAGTTCTCATACTGAAGCAATAGTAAATTTTAAAATTCTTCTCGAGAACCGCTGGGCTGATTTCAAATATATTTGGCAGAACCTACGATTAGGACATAGATACAGGTTTGTTCGAACAAAACCATTCAGCCAATTTGGTTGGCGGCCATCTTGGATGTTGGCTGAGCTTTAGAAATCTTTTAAAACAGCATAGGTGATCGATTCAAAACACATGCAATATCATCTATCAGCGGCCATCTCGGATGACCTAACTTTCACAAAAATTACTTTTCCAGAGCCTCTGAATGGATCAGGCCGAAATTTGGTAGATATTATTAGGGACTAAGCACCATTGAAGTCTGTCCATGGAAAGTTGATACATAAAATGGCCACTGTGGATCAATCAAAATTTAGCATGTTTGGGCTTTCTGAAAATTTCTGAGAAAATCATAGAAAAAGGCTTATTAGCCATTGATACAGTTTTCCAGTGGTCATCACATTTTGTTTCGTTGTGCCAGGTATCCAAGGGTCCAGGTGAGAGATACATACCCTCTTGTTTGTCTTTTTAACAACATACTTGTCATACTACTCTTGTATATACATGTATTTGTTTTATATTCTTATGTTATTTTTTAAAAATAAAATTGCTTTATATACGTTATCAGCTCCAATTATCCACTGCACGTAATAGTTTATTGGTTTCCATCATCCATGATTAAAAGATACCTGGTATTAATCCTTTGAAACTCAAGCTACACAAAACAGCTTCTTGAGAAAATTACCTGCGCAAAACAAGAGAATATTAAAATTAAAATTTGTAACTGTTATCCCTGGTTATCGAGCCCGTTATTCCAGTGTTAAATATTCAAAGATATTCTCTTATTGATTCCATTTTCTTGAAAAGATTGACCGATTAAAGGATTAAACCCGAAATTTATTTATGTGCCGTATGTTTGCGCAGTAACAGGGAATTCACCCATGTAATGTGCGCTTGCACTTGCACACACGCTAAATTCGATTGTAATGAAACTCCTCCGAAACCATTGAGCCATTAGAATTCAAGAAGATTTTGTAGATGGGTTAGAAATCAAAGTTACGGATCAGAAGCTCAAAGCGGTGAGTGTGGGGATCTGCGAAGGCATGTCATCGATTTCCAATCTAGTTAAGAATTATCTTACCTTGCCTCTTTGTCCATAATTTAAGAAATCTGATTTTCTCATTTAATGTATATATTGATTTGTAACATAATTAAGTTATTCATGGACCATGATTCTAAATCACATTCAGTGGTTAAATCCATTTGACATGTTTGTAGAGAGAAATACACTATATATCAACTAACACTATTTTCGTAGTTGTTCTTTCTAACCATTTGCTAGAATCATAGACAACTTAATTGTGCATTAGGCCACATTCCCAGATGAACTATAATATTTAATCAAATGGTTCTCTTATCTATTTGCAGTAGCAATTGTGGCTGGAACCATTTAAATTAACTATTGGCCGACGCAGAATGTGACCTTAAATGTTATTGTCCGACCGATTATGTAATTTTACCATTAACTTGTGTAGCTGACGATGGGCATTCATTGGCTCAATGTTGACTGTTGCATGTTTTCATAGCTTGCGATGAAAATGAAAGCCCATCGTCAGCTACACAGGTAGCAATGAACTATTCAAATATGCAAGTGACATTATCTCAAAACCGATCACGCACATAATCAATTCAGCTTTTATGCACCACCTTCCCATCGACGCTGTAGGCCAAGGCATCCTTATCGCGCTACCCAAGCCGAAGAAGCCACCCGCCCCCACCCCTCCAGCCAATCTGCGGCCCATTGGGTTCCTTAACAGCATACGGAAAATCCTATCCAATGTTACTCTATGCCGCATCCGAGACAAGATCGACGACTTCACCGTATCATGTCAAAGTGGCTTCAAACGTGGACGCAGCTGCGCAGACATTATATGGGCTCAACGCATGCTTGTGTCGGCAGTCATGTCCAAACACTGGGATTTCCACAAAATGGGCATTGACATGTCACAAGCCTTTGCCACAATTAAACGCTCAAAGATCCTAGATATACTACGCCAGGCCAGTTGCAATGAAGATGAGCTACGACTAGTGAGACTACTGCTTGTAGACACTAAGCTGAGAGTACGAGTCAAGTCAGTGAAGTCGGTAGAGTTTGAGACATCAATCGGCTCCCCACAGGGGGATGGTCTATCCCCTGTGCTCTTCACCTGTTACCTGGCTGCTGCATTTAAATCCGTGCGGGAAAAATCCACAAGACCAAACCCCGCCTCCCCACCACAGCCCCCCCCCCGTCCGGTGTCAATACTGGGCATGCCACTAGAGATGGAATAGGCCGACAATGTGGACTTTATAGATGAGGAAAAGAAACCTCTTGACGAACTTCTCCCAATAGCTGCAAGCAAACTAAAAATTGAGAATCTCTTTATGAATGAATCAAAAACACAGTTCACCCACATATACCTATCTACAAAGCATGAAACTAAAGAAAATGACGATCCACTCCGTGGCGATAAACCATGGAGGAAAAGTAAAATCCTGGGCTCACTGCTTTGCAGTGCTGCTGACATTGTTGCACGCTGCATCATGTGGCACATGGCTTTCCAGTCCTTCTGGAAGCTATGGATTCGTAGATCAAAGATGCCCTTGGTAAAAAGACTACGTGTATACAATGCAACCTGCGTATCCTTTATGATGTATAACTGTAACAGATGGGCTGCTCCAAAGGCAGCTCGAGACAAACTTCATTCCTGCCAACGCAAACACCTACGCACCATCACTGGACACCGATGGCCAGAGAGCATAATTTCCAACGATGCACTATACAAGATGTGTAATACGCTGCCGCTGTCTGTAAAAGTCGCCCAGCAAACATGGTCCATGTTTGGCCATATGCTAAGGATTCCAGACGACACACCAGCACAGAGAGCCTTGGAATTCGCCCTACTCGGAGCCAGCAAATACAGAGCCAGGAGAGGACGTCGTTTCATAAATCTGCTAAGCGTGCTATAAGGTGACCTCAAGAAAGCAGGATTAGGTACACTCAAATCAAGAATGGACATGAGGAAGCTAAGGATTTTGGCTGAGGACACGACACAGTGGGCAAACGCGAAGAAGGACTGATTGCAGCTGTAGGATGTGTGTACTACTACAGCCGCAGAATACAGTAATCATACATACATACATAGCTAGTGATTCAGTGGTTCAACATCGGTAATTTGTTCGCCCAACGTGAATGACCAAGCGAGCTTATGCCATGGCGACAGTCCATCGTCCTGTCCGTCTTTCCATCTGTCAACTTTTGCTTTAAAATGTATCTTCTCCTAAACCTCTATTCAGATTTTTGTTTTTTCAATTGTTGGGTAAAAAAATCTTAGATCTTATAAAAATGTATTGGAAAGTGTCAAAATGCATCTGCATCTTGGGAGATTTCAGCCATATTTGGTTTAAAGCATTCTATGGATGTAGGTTCTAGATGTTCTTTTAAAATTTTTGATTGGTCACAATTTTTGGGTTAAAATATTAGATTTTGTAAAAAAGATTTACCAGAAAATGTCAAAATGCATTTGCTCCTTAGCTTCTTCCCAGATTTCAACGAAATTTTCCCAAAACGTTCATATAGTGGTAGGCTCTAGAACATCTGTTCAGATTTTTGATTGGTCAATTCTTTGGGTGAAAATCTTACATTTTATCAAAAGAATTATCGGAAAGTGTCAAAACGTATCTCCTCCTTAGCTTCTTGACAGATTTCACCCATATTTGGATAGATGGATCCTATGGAGGTAGGGTCTAGAAATTCTATTCAGATTTTTGATTGGTCAATTTCTTTGGTGAAAATCTTAGGTTTTATTAGCTCACCTGGCCTGAAAGGCCAAGTGAGCTTATGCCATGGTGGTCGTCCGTCCATCCATCAAATCGCTTCGTCTTAACGGTTTGACTTATTTCAAACAAATTTGGCTGGGAGGATCCTATGCTGGTACCCTCCAGACCTTTTTCCGAAAATGGTCAAAATGCTACTCCCACTTAGCTACTTGACATATTTGAACCAAATTTGACTAGATGCATTCTATGGTGATAGGCTCTAGCATTTCTATTCACAGTATTGATTGGTCAGTTCTTTGGGTTAAAACCGGAAATGGTCAGAATGCTACTCCTCCATACATGTAGCTGCTTGACATATTTCAAGCAAATGTGGCTAAATGGAGTCTATGGTGGTAGGCTCTAGAACTTCTTTTCAGAATATTGATTGATTAATTTTTTGGGTGAGAATCATAGATTTTATTAAAAGTCTATAAAGATTCTACGCCTCCTTAGCGTCCTTAACATATTTCAAACAACTTTCACTAGATGGAGCCGTTAGAATATCTATTTAGAATTTTGATTGATAGATTTTTTGGGTGGAATTAACGAAATTAACGGAAATTTTCAAAACGGTACCCCTCATTAACCTAGTGTGGCCGGAAGGACTCTACGGGTGTAGGTTTCAGAACTTGTATACAGAATTTTGATTGGTAAATCTTGTTGTGAAAATGTTGAACTTTATGAAAATTTACCGGATATCGCTTAAAATACTACTCATTAACTGCTTGGGCCATTTCTTGGACGCCCCTTTGACAATGATCTAGCACTTTAACCAACGGATTTGAAATAGTCAATAAATGGCATCTTTTAATTGACAATCAGATAAACTCCTAGTGACGTATATTAGATAATAACAATTATCGGTTCTGTACGTGTGGTGTTGAAGTCTGACTACATGAATATCATTTTCATAAACTGGACAATAATTGGTTGCGTCTCGTAGTGGTGGAATATCCGCAACAAGAAGACGTTTCAGTTTCTCTGTAATTTCTAAATCTGGAAGCGTGACTTGTATTTTTAGCTCCATATGTTATTTTAACAATGCATTTCAATTCATTTCCTACTGGACAATTTTAACATAATGCATCGCTTAATGAAATGTTACATGCGAAATACAGGACTATCCAATATAGTCTGAAAGTTATAATCTTACTGGATTTTGTACAATATTGATTAAATAACCAAGATGACGAACGGCCGAAAAAGCTTAGTAGCTTTGAAATTGAATGAATCACGTGACAATGTGGCTGACAGCAGGAAATGAGACGTATCTGGTTCCATGAACGTGGGCCATAGCCACAAGGACTAATTATGCCAGCATATACGAACATGGAATCAAATAATGGTTTAGAAAAAGCTGCTAAAAAATACAGGTTTAAGACCTGATAACAATTTAGTACAAGAAGGCGGAAATGTCAAAAACTAATGTTACCTGCTATTACAGCAACGAAACCGGCCTCCTTGGGCCATGATGTTGCGCGTTCCCTTTCTCCGACTGTGCGGTACTCAAACTATAAAAGATTTTAAAATCAAATCTGTGACCAGAAAATAGGTCTTGTACGCACACTTGGCACTCTGTTCCAGCCAGCAAAAGCGCTTTCAAATTAAGTGGCAATACAGCAACTTATTGGCGTACAAAATACAGCCACGTTTACCAATTAATCAGCTGGCCATACAGAATCCGATCCCACTAACATTTTACGTAAATAAAACTTAGAAAGCAACACACTGTCATACTGCTCAACAGCCGGCGAAAGAGAACGCTAATATTTTGGAAACTTCAATGTCAGACCAACTGCAATTGCCGAAGTAGAAGTTTATATTCGGATTCGAAATCATGCTAACGTAAAGCTAACGATCTAGTCAGAGTGTTACTCCAAAATTGACACGTATCCATTCCACTCTGAATTCCGTTTCGACACACATCAGAAAGCATCGGTCTGAGAATCTGAGGGAAATTCATTGAATAACTACCGGAAGCTGTTGCACTGCGCATCTGCAACAACTTGTAGCATCATCATTCAAAGAAAATCAAACAAATTCCATGACACCAACTGTATGATGAGAATCTAAAAACAGGCTATCAGAATCGAGTGGTTAACGTCTCGAGCTAGCTATTGCTTGATATGCAAATCTGGAACCTAACAAAAGCCACGCCGTCTAAAATTCACGTTCGTCTCCAATGAATAGTCTTTGATAACTATACCTTAAGTGAACACATTCCAATATACATCTATCCAAGTAAATGCGTGCATCTGATAAGCACTCAAATAAACTCCATCCATATTAAGTCCGTCGAACAGCAAATAATGTCATTTCAGAAAAATGACCGGTAAACAAACTGAAGAGGAATATCCCTCCTATGTAAGGAGCACCGCAATCGAATAATGAAAATTGGTTCAAACTCACAGTTCAAATGAAATGTAAATTGACACAATCCGATCAGGCTGCTGTTTGATTACAATATTTACAGCTTACTAGGACATCATGCCATATTACCAGCTGGTGCGCGTAGGGCTTTATTGTCATTTTTGGCTGAATAGGTTTATCAAGTACCCTTAAGCTATAGTACACAGGATGAGAAATGAATACAGTGTCCAATCTAGCTTTACAGGAAGTTAGTGATGGTGCCTCAACAGCATTTTCTGGCAGTGCGTTCCACCAGTCTATACCTCGAATAGAGTAATAGTTCTGTGTGTGTGTGGTGCGTACTCTAGCTTTTGAAAGCTTGAATTTATGGCCACACGTTCTGTCATCTGAGCTAAGAGAAAGAAGTTTGGTATAGTTAACTGAATATTGTTTGTTACGGTTCTCGTATCCCATCAAATATAGACACCTTTGCATGAGATATGAGATGCCTGTTGATTTTGGTTCAATTTACCCAGCATGCTATGCTACCCAGCATGCAATGCTACCCAACATGCAATTCCATGACTCGATAATCGTTGTGACGTCATATTCGTTTAGTCCATTGTCTGTATAGGCCAGGATTTCACAAACAAAACCAATCTGCATGCACGTGCAAATACTCATGTCCTCCAGCTCAGGAAGGATATGCATGCACGTAGGATGTATTCACAGCAGTGCATTCCATAGCCAGTATTTCAATACTGTACAGTGTGTGTCAATTTTCAGGAGAAATTTTGAGAAAACTTTTATATTCTTTGACAATAATTTACGTGAACGTTGTTGCTATCAATGACAGTAAGGACACTTAGTCAAATTTGTGTCAAAATAATTATTAGGTAATGCTCTTATTACCTCATGTAGATTTGACACTAATTTGAATGAAAATTGTTGCTACAACAGCTTTCAGTCTATATATTCTAAAATAATCATCATAATTTTCAGCCAACTCTAGCTACGCATTTGAAGAGCAATTCGACGGTAAGTTGTCGACTTCTAAGGTACCAACAACACTCGAATTGTTAGCAGTCAATATCTTACTATATAGGGAGAGTGAGCATATGTCTATATTCGCTTTCTCACCAAGAATAAATGAGTAACAAGCAGTGTGTAAGTTTGATTGACGGATTGCGCATTTGAAATGCATTGGTCCAACGGAAACGTACACACGCTAGCTTGTCTAAATATTTCCTTCGTGTTGGCAAAGCATATTTTGGCCATATTACTCACTCGACTTAGACAGCAATATTGAGTGCCGTATGATTCTATAGGCAACAATTTGATAATGTTGTTGGTGCTTTAGTCAGCAACAATTTACTGTAAAATTACACTTCAGATCCATAGCGAGTGAATTATGATTATTATTTTAGAATATATAGATTGAAAGTTGTTGCAGCAACAACGTTCATTCAAATTCGTATCAAATATGTAGCAGTTAGTATTCGCATTACCTACTAATTATTTTGACAGTAATTTGACTGAATGCTGTTGCTGTTATTGATAGCAAGAACTTTCATGCAAATTATTGTCAAAATATATAAACGCTTCTATTTCCTCCTAGAAATTGACACACTTTCTCTGAACAGTTGAAATACAGGTTGGTAGACAAATGACATTTTGCACGTGCACATGTGTTGGTTTTGTTTGAGAAATACTGACTTGTGCAGACAACAGACTAAAGGAATATGGCGTCAAATAGTTACAACAATTATGTAGTCAGGGCATTGCATACTGGGTAGCATTGTACGCTGGGTAGCTGTGCATACTGGGTAAATTGAATAGAAATCAACAAGCATCTCATATCTCGTGCAAAAGTGTCTATATTTAATGGGACACGAGAACCTTAACAGCACACACATGCTCGTCAAAAATAATTAGCCCTCTGATTAGTTCCAACATGGAACGAAACGTCTGAATCAATGCATCGATAGAAGCATAAACAACTCGTGGATAATGAATTTGGTGGAACAAAAACACCAAATTCTGAGATCTATCCATTCAAAATCAGCCCAGACCCACTTAGGGGAATATAAGCAGTAAAACAACTTTGCTAGGGTTTGATTGTCCACAGCTTTCGACCAATCAATACACTCATATACTTCCGCCACAGCCTCTTCCTTGCTGTTTCACCTGTGAACTTCTTGCCTTCATTAACCTGCAGCAACTCTGGCCACTGGAGTGGCTTTTGAAGATCCTCATAGACACACAGGATGATGGGTCTGGACACATTTCTCCGATAAACAGCCCCCACTGAGACCTTATGGAGTTGACGTTCCAAATTTGAAATGGATCCATTCAAGCTAACTGAAGTTATTGAGCAGAAACCACCTATTTTACGATTTTTCAAGAAATCAATGGAGATAACCTCGGTGTTTCTGGATTCATTGGCCGATAAGCAATCCTCAATGAGGTCTTGTTATAAGGAGTTGAAATTCCAAATTTGTAATGAATCCATTCAAGCTAACTGAAGTTATCGAGCAGAAACCAGTCATTTTATGATTTTTCAAGAACTCAAGGGAGATAACTCTTGTGTCTCTGGATACATTTGACGGATTTGTAGTCCCTACTGAGGTATGGTCGTACAGAGATGACATTGCAAATTTGGAATGAATCCATTCAAGCCAGCTGAAGTTAGCTAGCGGAAACCATATATTTTACGATTTTTCATAAACTCAAGGGCGATAAGTCTGGTGGGTCCGAACACATTTCATCGATATGCAATCCACACCGAGGTTGTGTCATAAGGGGCTGACATTCCAAACTTGAAAGGAATGTATTCAAGCTAACAGAAGTTATCGAGCAGAAACCATAGATTTCACGATATTTCAAGAAATCAAGGGAGATAACTCTGGTGGCTCAAGATATTGGGGTGGGTGGGGTGGGGGACTAATGAGATGGCTTCACTTGAGAAGCTTAGATCAGGAATATATACAAATATACACATTTTTGTCTGCATAATACTGCTTTTTGAGACGTTACAACTATGTGGAGTTTTTAGTGTCTGCTTAATGCTGGTTTCAGAGGTTTTTTTAAGCAGACAGCAACTTATGTTTATTTTTTAGTTTTGAAGATATGGCTTAGTGCATGCCATACATCAGTTTATATCGTCTTTTCATTATAAATTGCTTTTATACATCCTGCTATCTATCATACTAAAAATGTACAAAATTGTCTGCTTAATATTGGTTTACAACTACTGTCTGCCTAATGCTGCTTCCAGCGTTATATACAATGTCATCATGCTGCTTCCTAACATTATAGGTTACGATGTAACCAAGTTAGTTCCAATATACGATTAACCAATCTATATTCACGACTATGGATTGGTTAATCATATATATATATATATATATATATATATATATATATATATATATATATATATATATATATATATATATATATATATATATATATATATATATATATATATATATATATATATATATATATATATATATATATATATATATATATATATATATATATATATATATATATATATATATATATATATATATATATATATATATATATATATATATATATATATATATATATATATATATATATATATATATGATTAACCAATCCATAGTCGTGAATATAGATTGGTTAATCGTATATTGGAACTAACTTGGTTACATCGTAACCTATAATGTTAGGAAGCAGCATGATGACATTGTATATAACGCTGGACTGGTTACTTGAATTTTAACTGGCCCGATGTAAAAGCCACTGCTTAAGTCAAACCCTGCCATGTTACCACAATGTCATCATGCTGCTTCCTAACATTATAGGTTACGATGTAACCAAGTTAGTTCCAATATACGATTAACCAATCTATATTCACGACTATGGATTGGTTAATCATATATATATATATATATATATATATATATATATATATATATGATTAACCAATCCATAGTCGTGAATATAGATTGGTTAATCGTATATTGGAACTAACTTGGTTACATCGTAACCTATAATGTTAGGAAGCAGCATGATGACATTGTGGTAACATGGCAGGGTTTGACTTAAGCAGTGGCTTTTACATCGGGCCAGTTAAAATTCAAGTAACCAGTCCGGCGGGCCAGTTAAAATTTCCACACACTAAATTTTCTAAGCGAGACAAGCATGCGCATAAATATGTGCGTTCAGAATGAGAGTGTTTTTATGGTACTGCTTTGGCAATACAGGCCTAAAGAAACGACCAGAGGTGGCATTTCTAACCGTTCATACATCGCAAGCAATGGTAAACCATGTCCAAAATTGTAGCGTTTTACAGGCTACTTCATTGATTAAATGGACAAGTACAGTGCATTTTGATCGCCATATATTACATAACAAATTTTTAATTTGCAGAAACGTGTGGAGGTGAGACTTTCAGGCCAGTTATATTCCTGTTGGGATAGCTACTTTTGAACTTTGCTGGCCCAGTTGGCCAGTAAACTTTATAAGTTAAGTCGACCTCTGCATAGTTACAGCTTAAGGTCACTGTGTCAAAGAGGAGACGAATTAGACATTTAATTTTTAAACAGAATTCTTGTTTTAAAATGATATTGCTGTAGGTTGTTGGTATCTATGATTACAGAAGTTTAAAGTAATACTTTTCAAATGGACATTTTATCTATCCCTCTGACTACATGTGAAATTGGTATTACTCACCTACATAGTCTTATAGTTTATACCATTGCATTTGTGTTGCCAGAGGATGAGTCAAGTCCCACAGCCGGTGAGGCAAAACAGATGATGGCTGAGGAGCTGCTGAGGCCATTATTGTCACAGACCAAGCCTCTTGTTTTGAAGCCGCAGAGGCTTACGTACAAACAACGACGGAGCCAAAGTTCAACTTTCGAAGATGGTGATGCTATAAGCATTGTCGAGCATTGACCATGCATGCAGAGAGAAGAATATGTAAGACATATTTTGTGTCTTTTCACACAATAGATATACTCTAGATAACGTTTCAAAATTATTCAATAATCTTTGCCAGGCCAACAAAAAGATTTGCATATTGACAGCTCTTTGAATTCCAGCTGACATCTGCCAATTTAACAATATCATAAATTTAAAGCTCTTCAAACTCGATGACTCGTTCTTTAACTTAGTCATAGAGCTAATTGCTGGATTCATCATACAATGTGAGTGTTTTGCTAAGATTCACATTCGAGCGTTTTAGCTTAGCTAAATTTAATTGTAATTTCGACTACATGTATATTATAGCAATGTCCCACAATATTCAATTTTCGCTGATTGTCAGCATCTGGCTATGCATCGTTAACAATGGTGACATGTTTTGTTATTGTTTGAGCGATTGACCTGAATCCTGGTCAATATGATCCAATGATGCAGGCTGGATGGCCCTGGCATTTATGTCCGCATTGAGAAAGAATACAGGCCTAATTGTACATGCAATTGCAGTTAGAGTGGCGTAATACATTGGCATCACAAAATGGTGTATCCCTAGGATGGCTAAATCGCCAACCGAGCCGAAAGACTTGACCACCTACTATATGTAGCCTTAGTAAAGGGGAAGTTGTTTCTATTATTGTATTGCAGATTTCCAAGGAATATTAGCTGATGACAGGAGTCGATAGGACCTACCTACAGACTAAGTTGGAGAACATGATTGTGATTCTAGAGGCCTGCTTTGAGAAAACTCAATCAAAGGTATGCGACAAAAGTAAGCATTGCTCTCTTTCTTAGCTTAAAGTTTTTGAATTTTGGAAGCACTGGTCATTTTACAGCAATAAATGCTTTTCGGATTTGTGTGAACAGTAACTTGAGCTGCAACTCACGGACTCAAATCAAAATTTTACTTTAGTCTAGAGGGATTGAAAGAACACATGCTCATATCTTAATTGTAAGGCAACTATGCATGATAGATGTCGAATATTTTGAAATTAGGTTGCCTGTAAGGCAGCAACTTTTACCAGACATTAATTTCAAGATATTCATCAGAATATTCAGTACATTGTACAGAATTTGTAATACCAGTTGTGCATTGTTGAAGGGGTAAACTTAATATATTATTTACTTCAAATGTATTGTAAACCTTAGCTAAGCATGCAATATTTAACGCTTTCATTGTCAAGCTTTGTCAAGAAAATTATATTTTTTCCTAAGTGAATGTCCATTTGCATGCCAGGAGAAGACTATTTTTTTAAATTACCCTCTGGAATGTGAGCGAGCCCGTCATTCCAGTGGTAAATTTCCAAAAATATTCTCGGTAACCTGCACATGGACATTCATTAAGACAACTAGGGGCGGGTTTTGGCCAATTTGACCATTAAATGGTTAAAGTGACGATAAGCCAGGACCGCACTCCCCATAAAATTGTCAACACTACAGGCCAGATAAAATAAATTCTTCCTGGTGAAATACGAACTGTTTTTAAATTTAACTTTGCTGGACGCTCGCTTCCAATTTGGACCATGTGTTTCAAAATATTCAACATTTCAAATTTCAAATTTCCTGTTTTAAATGCTGTCTAGTTTTGATGTCAAAATTTGATATTAAAGCTTGGTTGCTTGCCCCGGGTTGTTAAGAAAATTAGCTTGTGTCAGCAAACCTGAATGATCAGGTTGTGCCTGGGCAAGTGCATTAAATAGTGCACAAATTGTTTCCACGTACATATCGAGTTATCAAAGTCTCTAACCCTTGTCATGTATTAACTTAGTATTCTTTGTGTTCAAGGCTGCTTTCATTTTCCTTGAATGAGGTCATCTCCATGCAATTACATTGATGTCATTAGGTATCAAATTCAGTATCCCTCTTTGGGCTAGTTGCTTGTGCCTTCAATATGGTATTCGGGTTGGAGCTGATCCTTGTAGATATTATACAAAGAATATAAGTCGAGACAAGGGCATAAATTATTTATTTGGGTCAAAAAGAATTATCCACAGTGTTGAAATTAGAGATTAAATTTGAGTATAACACAATTCTGTCCATGAGTGCAAAATTGTTTCTGTTCTGCAATGACATCGGTGCGTTATTTAGGAAGATATCAAAGTTTTACAAGACTTCTTTATAGATCGTTACATGAGTCAAGTGATTGTTGGCTTGAAAGACCAGCTATCCTTGACCACTTGCCTTTGGGGCAAGCATCCGAAAAGGTTAATTTCAAGCTCTGATTACGGTGATTTCATCAACATCTGAGGAACAAGCAGAACTTTGCTATCTATTGTTATGTGAGACTTTTATGCAGTTTGTGCCTTTATTTTATTCTGACATGTCTGATAAAGCTGGGCTTGCTGCTGTGCATCTTCTGCTTAGCTTACAAGAGAGTGTGAGTTTTTCTTATGGAAAGAAGAATAAACGGTTCCGCCCTGCACTCGGCATTTCCTCCATAAGTAACGGATTGGATATCCCCTGTGTGGTCAATAAAAACAAGATTCAAAGGGAGTACCATGTCATGATGACCTCATGAAGCACGTGTATGTGCGAAAGCTCGGTATAAACTAAGTTTGTGAAACCTTTAATGGTACAGCCGTTGAATCATGTTTTTATTGTCTATATTAGGAGTGAGTATTGTGAACATCGCGATATAACATGATACAGGAAGATATTTATTTATTTATTGTGATACAATCTCCCTGTATCATTTATAATTACATGTAGGGCCCTGCACCTTCCCGAAGGTGCGGAAGCCCTATAGCAATCACCGTGTCTCTCTGTCCATCCATAATATCTCGTATACATTATTTTATACAGAACCCATACAGATATTTTAATGAAGCTTGGTGTATCCCTCAGTTATCATAAGCAGATATGACTTTGGAGGCATTCACCATTACCAAATCGTTACTCAGAATTACTCTAACAAGTGGTGTCACTTCACATCTGCTTCAGGCGATACATATCGCAATATTGAGTTACAGTTAAGTATCGATAGTTTCGTTACTACCTCTCACTACTCGTGCATGCAACCTAACATGGCTACCTAACTGTTCTGTCTGGTCGATTTCACTGATGTGTTGTACACAGTTGAAGGAGTATAGCTAGAAATGCATCTGTCTTGACATATTGGTCCATATTCTTAGTTGTAGCCCACAACTAGTATAAGTTGGTTTGTTTGTCAGTCGGTCGGTCAAATATTTGATAAATCAGATAAAGTCGCCTAAGTCAACTTAAATAGCTTGTCTCACTTGTCTTGCACCCTATCAAGTTTCAAAGTGATCCGATAAACGGTAACAGAGTTATCATCCGGAAACCAATTTTCAAGATGGCTGCCTGTGGCTGGGGCCATCGTAGAATTAGGATCATTGTCGATTTCGATAGTTTTCTTCCTCCCCACCTAGTCCACTCATTCTATGAATTTTCAAAATGATCCGATAAACGGTAACAGAGTTATCATCCGGAAACCAATTTTCATCTTGGATTTCGGATCTTCCTCAAACCTAATCCAATTATCCTATCAAGTTTCAAAGCGATCCAATAAACGGTAGGTGAGTTATCATATGGAAACCACTCTATCACCTACTCACCCACTCGGCCGCCCGCCCATAAACACCATCACATATTACCACGTCGACTTTTTTGGCGGCGTATAAAAATGAAGGCAAATGACTAAAAGTAAGACTCCATACAAAAACATCGCCCCAAGCTTTTCTTGTTGATGCATTGCACCAAAATTAGTACACGTTAAAGGTATTATTTGTTAGAAATAGATACCGCAGATTACAGAGATCTGTCAGTTGTCTCCATGCATGATTTCGAATAAGACAAAGTGTGCAAACGTTTACCCTGTCACCGCGCTGTTCGATAGCCTACCAGTATAGATCATAATTGATTGGACTCTTACAGCCGTGAATTCCCATTATCCCATATATAGACAATCATAGGCCACCAGTGTGCTGATGAGTAAGCAGCTGCGTTACTAAATTAACTGGAAACTGCAGCTACTAGTATGAGTAGTATCGGCAATAATGGACCTTTCCAGTTTTATCTATGCCCCGCCCACCTCTAGCTAAGCTCCTCCCACATTTCGCCGTGCTGCGATGGATCAATCCATGAATGCCCTAACTATCAATTTCGTGAAAACTATATAGGTAAGCTGTTGAATATTTTGTAACTAATTTGACTGGGTGCTGTTTCTACGTGTGGTACCAACAATATTTGCCTTATTCTTAAATGACGTAGAAAGCACGATTTCGGGATCTTACAATGGCCTCACTAACATTTCTCAAGTAGCTGAAGCCAAATTCACGATTGAATCTGACTTATACCTAAAACTATTTATGTTATTATATGCGGATGAATGCAGAATCGCCGCCAGAACAACGCACTACATGACTACTGCAACACATGGAAATTGTCTATTAACGTCTCCAAGACTAAATGTATGATATTCTCTATAGGCAAGGTCAGAAACTTACCAAAATTTATGCTCTGCAATGAAGATGTAGAAATCGTGCACGAATACCCATATTTAGGTATACTATTTGCATACAACGGCAAGTTTACTAGGGCTATAAAGCACATGCATGAAAAAGCCAGTAGAGCTATGTTCGCCTTAATTTCAAAAGCAACCTCTCTCCATTTACCGATAGATATACTGCTGGAAGCTTTCGATTCCATGATATGCCCGACCATGCTCTATGGATGCGAAACCTATGGCTTTGAGAATGTCTCGCTGGCTGAGAAACTACAGAAACGATTCTCTAAAATGATTTTAGGTCTATGACGAACTTGGCCAGTTCCCGTTGAATATAAAAATTAATAATAGGATAACCACATATTGGGCAAAATTAGTATGTGGGAAAATGTCGAAAATCTCATATAAACTATACCGATTATTCAGTGGCGGAGCCAGGGGTTGGGCTGCACTCAGGAGGGGGGGGGGGGTGGGGGGCACGTGTCCCCAACCGGAAGGGCTTTCAAATTTTTAGTTAACTTCCCTGCTGGTGGCGGAATGAGCCCATTTTCAAGAGTTAATTCCCTTGAAATTTTGGGTGCCCCATCCTCTCGGAAAATGACCTCCTGGATCCGCCCTGCTGTTGTTACTACGCCTGCATGAAAATGGCGAATTCCAATGGGCATGGGTATCACATGTGAAAACATTTCTTGATAATACTGGGTTATCAGATGTATGTCATAGGCAGAATCTAGGCCAGCCTGAATGGTTAAAGCCAAGTACTGTCTGGCCAGTATATCCAGAAATGGAGAGGTGAAGTTTTTAACAGCAGTATTTGCACATCGTATAGAATTTTTAAAGAAACTTTTAGACTAGAAACGTATTTAACCTCGCTTCCTCAGACACTGTAAAAAATGCTATGTAAATTTAGAACTTCAAATCACAGGTTACCAATAGAGGTTGGGCGATTTGAACATCTCCCTAGACATGAGCGTGTCTGCAATTAAAACACACTGGGAGAGTTTCATTATCTTTAAGAATGCCCATCTCTAGAGCTCTGTAGAAAGAAAAACGGATATAGATGGCTACTGTAGAGTAAATCCAAATAGGTGGGGGGGGGGGGGGCTCATGAATGAACAGAAACAGATGAAGTTGATATCACTATGTAAATTTATCAAGGTTACTTTCAACCGTTGTTTTCAACCGGTTCAGATGAAAAAGAATATACAGTTTTAATATATGACGAATCTTTGCCGTGCTTTGATAGGCGGTCACTTCTGTCTTATGCAGCAGTGGCTACCGATGAAACCAAGTTAAATATTTATCTGTAATGCAAACTAAAAGACTACTGAATAGTGCTCGAACTGCGTACCTGCATGTATGCACACGTGCGCGTGTTTGCGGTCGCGCGTGCTCAGGGGGGGGGGTGTGTCCTGAGATATACCTTGTATATATGTTCATATATACATATTCCCTGATAAAAATGCTATTTACCACATTTGAATATCAATACTTAATTTCAAAGTAATCATCTCGCCTTGATCTGAGCGGAGGTCGTCGATCAGCCCTTGGCATACTTCGTCGCAGGAGATTACTGACTCTGATCAAGAGAATTGGTGAAGTATTTTATGCAAATGGTAACATACTTGTGGCATTAAACTGACCGTATTCGTGTTCGTAAGGCTATCGTCTCGAACTGGTGCGAGTCTCCAATTGAAAGCAATTGAAATCGGGCACCGCTTATGGGCTTATGACGGATGCTTCGCGGACGCGATCGGTCGAGTGCCATAACTGACTGGGAAGTAGATTGTATGCATAGATAATGTTAAAGTATTGTTTATGTACTGTATACCGCCATTACTAAAGAATTATTCATGTACCTGTATTCGTATACTTCAAGAGAAGAGAACCGAATAAACTAAACAGGAAAAACCTCGCGTATACGCTTCGGCATATACGCTCAGCCATAGAAGCGGTATCTAAATTTTGGCAATGCGCTATAAAAGCAACCATACAGATAAGCCGTTGAATATTTGAAACTAATTTGACTGGCAGTTGTTTTAACCAGATGCTTATTACATAACAAGGGATGTAATGCATTGGCACTTACATGACATCACACACTAACGCCTTGGGTGACAATATAGTGAACATAGGAAATTCCTATTTCAAGATAACTATTCATGTAAGCTGTTGAATATTTTAAAACTAATTTGACTGAGTGCCGTTGCTGCAAATGGCAGCGACAGCGCGCAGGCAAATTAGTTTCAAAACATTCAACAGAACATTTATTAAATATGGTTGCAATTCGTACAACTGACAGACCTTTAAAAGTCCATGACAGATTTAACTACGGCATTCATTACGCATTTTGTGACATAATTCACTATGAGGTCCTATACTCGAGTGGAAAATTGGATTCATCAGTTGTACTTGGTATCAAATAGTGAAGATAATTAAATAGGTGTGTCAGACACGATAACTCAAGTTCATAGGAAGGGATTTCTCAAAAAATGTAAATATTCTAAAGGACATAACTCTAGTGTTTCTGATCAAATAAAAATGATGGTATGGAATTGACCTATCCAGTTTTGGCTATCCCCCGCCCAACTCTATCTAAGCTCGACCCACACCACGCTCGTGTTGGGATCGATCGATTTCTGAGCTTCCCGACTATCAATTTCCAGAAAACTATGCAGGCAACCTGTTGAATACTTTGAAACTAATTCGACAGGCTATTGCAGTAACAGCGCCAAGACAAAATAGTCGCAAAATATTCAACAGCATGCTTATTAAATAGCAAAGACGTGTCGGACTATTAAGCGTTAAAGAAGGACTATTTCGAATCATTCATGACATCATTATTATGACGCCAGCATACACGTCGCTTAGTTGATTGTGACGTCATATTATGGATGGATAAACTGGAAAGGTGAGTTATGTGCTTATATGAACTTGTTGATGAGATGTGGCATACATATCTAAAGTCGTTTACAACGGGCTGCCTGAACAAGTCACTAATGGACACACTATGACGACTAACCATTACCCACATTCCCCAGAAATTATTTCAAACTGAATTAATTCTTACTAGTCTATGTCATTGCAATGCTAAGTGAATATAAATGAAACTAACGCATTGCTTAATTCACGTTAAAGTCCTCTGAAGTTTCAAAGTGGGCCAATAAACCATCATGGAATTATCTTTCAGAAAGTAATTTTCAAGATGCAGCTGGTAGCCATGTTGGATTTCGGATCATCTTCAAATCAGATAAGTTTCTTCCTCAGACCATGTCCAGTAATCCTCTGAATTTTTAAAGCGATCCACTTAACAAAATTGGAGTGACCATCTGGAAATCAATTTTCAAGCTGGTCGCCAGTCGCTGGTGGCCATCTTCGATTTAAGATTATCATCATTTTCGAAATGTTTCTTCTCCAGACCTAGTCCAACCACCATATAAAGTTTCAAAGCAATCTGATGAACGCAACAGAGTTATTGACCTGAAACCAATTTCCAAGATGGTCACCAGTGGCTGACGGCCATCTTGGATTTCGGATTATCATTGATTTCGATAGGTTTCATATCCAGACCGAGCCCAAACACCCTATGAAGTTTCAAAGCAATCTGCTAAATGGCAACGGAGCTATTATCCGGAAACCAATTTTCAAGATGGCTGCTGGTGACCATCTTTTGGATTTCGGATCATCGTAAATTTTGATTAATCGTAACAGAGTTATCATCCAGAATTCAATTTTCAAGATGGGTGCCGGTGGCTGTCGGCCATCTTGGATTTCGCATCATCGTCAATTTCCATATGTTTCTTCCGGATACTTAATCCAATCACCTTATGAAGTTTCAAAGTGATCCGATAAATGGGAACAGAGTTATTATCTGGAAACCAATTTTCAAGACGGCCGCCATTGGCTGGCAGCCATCTTAAATATTAGATCATCGTTACTTTCGATAGGTTTCTTCCACGTACATAGTCCAACCACCCTATTCAGTTTCAATGTGATTCGATAAACATTAACGGAAACCAATTTTCAAGATTGCTGCCGGTGGCTGGGGGCCATCTTAGATTAAGGATCATTGCCGCTTTTGATAGCTTTCTTCCTCAGACCTAGTCCACTCATAATATGAAGTTTCAAATCGATCCGATAAGTGGTAGCAGAGTTGTATGCCATCAGCCCACCTGCCCGGCCGCCCGGCGATAAACGCCATCACATAATACCCCGCTGACTAAAAATGAAGGCAAATGACTAAAAGTAAGACTTTCCACGTAAAAAAAACCAACCGCTCCAATCTTTCGTATTGATGCATCACATCAAAATTAGAACATTGCACGTATAAAATAGAAATTGTTAGAAATAGATGCCGCAGATTACGGATATGTGTCATTTGTCTCCATGCATGATTTCGAATAAGACAAAGTGTGCACACGTTTACCCTGTCAACGCGCTGTTCGATAGCCTACCAGCATAGAGCTTTCCAAATCGTAATTGATTGGACTCTTACAGCCATGAATTCCCATTATCCCATATGAAGACAATCATAGGCCACCAGTGTGCTGATGAGTAAACAGCTGCGCTACTAAATTAACTGGAAACTGTAGCTACTAGCTAAGCTCTACCCACACTTCGCCGTGTTGGGATGGATCAATCCCTGAATACCCTAACCATTATTTTCCTGAAAACCATACAGGTAAGCTGTTGAATATTTCGTAACTAATTTGCCTGGGTGCTTTTGCTTCCCAGCAAGTCAGATTAGTTTCACAATATTCAACACTGAGAATATTTAATTATTTATTAAATAGTAATAACATGTAATTTGTACAACAACGCATAGTCCGTCTTCAAATATGCGTTCGTGACGTACTTATCTACGTCACCCATGACGTCATAATGACGTCACTCATTAAGATATCATTCTACACGTCATGTAGTTTATTATCACGCCATATAATGGATGGATAAAGTGAAAGGTCCATTAACAGCTAAATTAAGATGCATCTAGGCAGCAATAACTCCCTGTTAAGGCAGTTTTATTTTAATGCTAAGAACATGTTTAAGCAGACTTGTTAACACCTCAATGGTTAAATTTGGTCTAGATTATCAAAATATCCATTTACCGATCAGGGGAAAAGTATTTTTTCAATTGACCACTGGAATGACTGGCTCGGCTATCAAGCCAATCATTCCGGTGGTCAATTTTTAAAATAGTTTTCTCTTCGTGTGCAAATGGACATTCCTCAAGACTACTGCAGAAGCTGATTTTTGCCGGCTTCGCCATGAATGGGTTTTCCACCAGCCAGCAGTGACTCTTTTGGGCACATTTTTTCAATCCTAAACTAGGTAAACGTTTGCCCCAGGGAGCGAGTCTCACATGTTTCACTCTCGAAACACTAGGTGACGGATAAGGGCACAGATCGCCCTCTAACTTAACGTTGACCGAGTGCTGCCAACGGGCCTTCTCAGGAAAGTCACCATAGTTGGTTATCTGTTTCTTTCTCCCAACCGTAAATAGATACGTGCTTTCTAATGCTTTTGTAATGTGACTTGTCCTTGCCATGCTATTTGTGTTTGTGCTGTGGTATGCGGAGGGATCGCTTATCGATTCTGAAACTACCACAAGATAACATGTGTGTGCCGTCGGCCTGAGGGCTCGGCTCAAAGCTACGCTCCGAGATAAATGCATAAGCTGGGGAACACAGAGCGACAATCCGTTACAAAGTTAAGTAGGTACTAAGTCACATGTGGCCTAAATCATAAATGTTTGGACTTAATAACTAAAAGATAGTCTAAGTCCTTAAGAAGGCCCGCGGAAATAAAGTGGTAACTACTAACCTAGTATTTTAACCTACATGAGGTGGCCTGAGGCATATATATATATATTAAACCCGTTAGTAGACGCGTAAGGACCCTACTTTGCAGGGATACCGTTTATATTATATCAATGAAAGATCGGTTAGGTATCTCTGGCGCGAGATATAAAATAGACAGCATCAATTCGTATATATATATATATATATATATATATATATATATATATATATATATATATATATATATATATATATATATATATATATATATATATATATATATATATATATATATATATATATATATATATATATATATATATATATATATATATATATATATATATATATATATATATATATATATATATATATATATATATATATATATATATATATATATATATATATATATATATATATATATATATATATATATATATATATATATATTCGATTTATTACGTTATTAATTCGATTTATTACGTGTAATAATTCAACCAATCAGACTGCTCGAATGTGTTTATTCTTCCACCAATCAGATGGTTTGAATTATTCCTATTTTTTACGTGTATTAATTCGATTTAATACTTGTAATAATTCCGCCAATTAGATGGCTAGAATTGGTCTATTTAATACGTGTACTAAATCTATTTACTACGTGTAATAATTCGACCAGTCAGAAGGGTAGACTTGGCCTATTTAATACGTGTAATAAATTGGCCAATCCAGTAAAACCACAAGGTCATGCGCTGACAATGTTGTAGACCACCCACATGGTCTTAATTCACTTCCTTCGATTTTCTGTTATTATCATAATTATTATGTCAAACTCCAACGCATCTTATTTCGCATCCGCTTTCGACGTTCCATTATTATTTGTTAACACCAGAGGAAATAAATACACCTAGTCATTCTTCAATTATGTAGCGATAAAGTATTACATTCTTGCATGAAATATGCTATAGAAGTCTCGAATTTGGTCGATCTTTAAAGCGTAACGCCAATGGTGGCGCAGTTTTGAAGACACATAGTAGGTGCACGTAAGAAAGCATATCCATAATTTTCAAAGGAAAACATCTCAATATTAGATCCGGTGTAGCATTTGAACTGCATAGCGTCGATTTAAAGTATTACAATTTTGACGTCTAGAATTTCGTCTACTGCTATAGTTAGACAAATTTCAGAAATTGGAATTACAAAAGCACTACAATATTATAAATGATACGGACAAACAATTTGTTAAATACCACAATTTTATTTAGTGCGAGGCCTTAGCCGCCAAAATTTTTATATTTGAGTTGAATACATACCACCATGTCAGGAACTAGACGTACCAATAAACCAGGATGAGATAAAAAAAAAAGAAGCAATAAACAAAATGAAAAATTAAAAAGCCAGTAGCATCGAAGAAATTCTAAATGAAAAAGCTCTTCTGAAATTATGTTACCTGTCTATGAGATTGTATATAATACAGTTTTTAATAATGGCTGTGTGCCAGAGTCTTGGTCAGTGGGTAAATTTATACCGATTCATGAAAATAAGGGGGACCCATCGGATCCCACTAACTATCGACCCATAACTTTACTGAGTTGTTTGGGAAAACTATTCACTTCTGTGCTGAATGAACGGTAAAAAAATATATGCCGAGCGTCATCAGATTATCACAGATGCACAAGCAGGATTCCGGGTCAACACTTGATAATATTTTCTTTATACACAATCAGTAAAATACTTTTAATGCAAAGAAAACATCTATACTGCTGCTTTATAGATTTCAAGCAATCATTTGATACCGTGTGGCGAATTGGCTTGTGTCATAAACTCATCAGAAACAACATAACAGGCAAATGTTATCACTTTATTTACAACATGTATCACTCAATAATATCTTTTGTGGCGCAAAACCAAGACAAATCAGAATGTTTTATCAGTGCAACTGGTGTAAGACAAGGGAAAATTTGTCACCTTTTCTATTCTGTATCTTCATCAATGATCTGGAAAACTATTTAAAGGAAGAAGGAGTACTAGGTCTGGCGTCCATTAGTAATATTAGTTAAGAAAACCTAGACATTTATTTGTATTTATCCATACTGATGTACGTACGATGATACTATTATAATGGCCGACTCAGCAGAAAATCTTCAAACTTTTTCTTTTTTTTGTTTATTTTAAACAACTATTGTACTTATTGGAAATTAACTGTTAACTTAAGTGCAACAAAAGTAATGGTTTTCTATAAAAGTAAAAAACATAATAAAACATTTTATCTGGGTCCGGAACAAATTGAAATAGTAAGCGAGTATCTCTTTCTGGGAGCACTTTTTAAAAATCATGGGGGGACTTTATCAGTGTAGGACCTGGAATTTAAATCACGGGAAAAAGCCATGTTCCAATTGCTTAGAAAAATCAGAAGGCACGACATCCCATTAGACCTCCAATGGAAGTTATTTGATGCTCTGATAATGCCAGTTCTTTTGTATGGGTCGGAAATTTGGGGATATGAAAACCTAGATATATTTGAAGCTTGTCATATACAATTTCTAAAATACACTTTGACCACAAAGAAAAGCATCCCCAATTTAATGTTGTATGGAGGAACAGGGCGTTATCCACTAAGTATTAACATCAAGACTAACATGATCCGGTTTTGGACAGATCTAGTGAATTCAGGGTACGGAAAATTCTCCTCTGTCCTTTACTATATCTGTCGAGAATTGGAACAGGAAACCAATTTTAACTTTGCATGGTTAACAGCAATAAAGTCGATCCTCCAAGAAATAAATCAAGAACACCTATTTAATGTTGAGTATATCAACAAGCCCCATATAGTAAGGGTGACAAAGAATACGTTCCAGATGCATTACATGAATACATGGAAAGATAAACTCAATCCATCGACTATGTGTGTGCATGCATGCGTGTGTGCGTGCGTGTGTCATCTGAAACTATCACAACCCTGTTGAAGCTGTCTGATGCTGTGTGTGCCGCATGCAACAACAGTCTGGTATATGCCTCCTCTTGCTTCCACTGTAAACCAGGAACAACTGCACACACACTTTCCTCAATGCGATAGCACACCACTGGACACCGATGGCCAGACAACATAATTTCAAATGATGCACTGCACAAGATGTGAAATACATCGCCGCGGTGTGTAAGGCTGTGTGCTAAGGTTGCAAGGGGACACACCAGTACAGAGAGCCTTCGAATTATCCCTACTGAGAGCCAGCAAATACAAAACACAGAGAGGGCGTCATTGCATAAATATGTTAATCATGCTGCAAAGTGACATCAAGAAAGCAGGACTCGTACAGTCAAATCAAGAATGGAGCGGAGGAAGCCAAAGATTTTGGCTGGGGACAAGACACAGTGGGCAAAAGTGAAGAAGGGCTGATTGCAGCTTTAGGATGTTTCTACTACTACAGCTGCAGAATACAATAATCATACATACATAGCATATGTTTTCACATGCTACATACATTGTCTTTCTATATAGCTTGCTGTTGTTTTCTCTCAGCATCCAGTCATTGGCGATAAATGTAATGATGTTTGTTTTGTTTGGACTGCTTGCTAGAAATATTCCACACTGTACACGTTGAAGATTTTCGGTCTATCTTCTTATTCGAATTTAACTATCACCGCTACACGGAGAAGACTTATGATGATAGGTTGCTGCGACAACTTATCTCCTCTGAGTACCAGCGATACGATTACTAGGCTCGCCTCTTCTGATGGTGATGAAGATATTTATTTAGTAATCTGGGCCTATCTGACTCTCACGAAGATGCTCAGGTAAGGCAAGGGGTTTGTTCCTTGCTTCTGGAGTATAATTCACAAGCTCAACTATGATCTATGCTTGGTTAACTAATTGATTATTTATTCTCTACACTAATACTGATATAACAAAGACGACTTTTACTGTCGTAATATAAAATGGTACTTTCTACAACTATGAGAAGATTTACTTTAATTAACTTATTTCATGCTAACTCTTATTCGACCCTATCTCGAACTCAGACGAATTACTCCCAACCTGCGTTGGTGTGCTATTCGACTATCTATGGGCTACTTGACTATTCACGGAACACGACTGTTACGGAATCACTGATGGTGAAGATTAAAGATTCAGTAGACAAAGTGCCTACTATATACTATTCACATTTACCTAACTTCTATACATATTACGATACATAGATCTATATATATCGTAATACATAGTTTCTGTTCCTTTCATCATTCTAGGTAGTCATAACCACAGCTTGATTGGCCCGCATCCTTCTTGCTTCCAATCAACATCTGCTTATCCCTTCCTAGAAGATTGTACCTATTCTCGTTGGTCGTCCTGACCAATCCCTGTTCGCCTATCTCTCGATTTAACTCTGAAACTTCGTTTCTTTGGTTTCTCTGCCACAGAGTTGGACTCGATGCTCATTGATTATGACGTCATCCTGACTAATCAAACTCTGGGCTTCTCTTCTCGGGAGATACTATAAAACAGGGTCAAAGCGGTGTTGGCTGGTTCTGCTTTCATGCGATCTGTCAACTAACTAACAACATTACGGTATGTGTTGTTGTAGCATGCCTTTCTTTGATTGACATATAGTTGATATACAGATTTCGATTATGTTATTAATTCCTACAGGACGCTACAATGCCTCTGTCCTGTCCCTTGCCTATCATGGATAAGCCTGCAGGAAGCAAACGTTAATAAGTACATGAGCAGTATGATCTCATTGCCAGCTGGTGTTGTTGTACTTGCTTAAAGGAGTCGGAATGCTGACCGTCACCAACTAACTGTCCGTCTGTTTCCTATAATTCATTATCATCTCTCTCGATTCCCATCAATTCTTATCTATTCTTATCACTCTATTATTTACTAAACTATTGGCCGAAACGACTGCTGAACATTATAAAAGTGTGTGCCGATCCCACAGCAACAACTTTTATCTTCAACTATTGACAGATATCATCAACCCAGAACCGTCGGTCCTATTTCAATGTATTCCAATTTCTAACTTATTGTGATGAATTTACTGCTACAGTTTCAATCTGGTTCCTATTCTATTTCTGCGAAACCTATTCTATTTCCGCGAAACTGTATCACTAGCATCAGCACTGGCTGAAGTCATCCAGTGCATCTTCCTATCTATACCTAACTACTATGATGCTTATTCAGTCCTTAGCTCACCTGGTATTTTCAAACATAAATTTCACTGAGGTCTTACTTGCAAATATAAGACGTCTACCGGGGTCATGACTTCCCATAAGACGATCCGATATCTACACATGCCCCTCAACCGAAGTTAATTAACCATCTCTTAAGGCCTTAAGAGAACGATAATTAACTCGTTGTACTCTATCAACAACAAAACCACACTATACCAGGGCTATCCAGACTTATAACAATACACTCACATATTAACTGAAAATGATGATAGCAACGCTACCAAACAATCAAAATGAATCATAAACAAAATAAGATAAACATAAAACAATCAAAACGAATCATAAACAAAATAAAACGAACAATGTGAAAACAATATCTCAACCTTAATCCTACAGGATAATCATTACAGGTCATGAACAATTCCTAATCAATGTAATAAATTAAACAATAAAGTGACGCATTATACTAAAGTCTGTGTCATAGTTAATATGATGAAAGAATCCACATTACTCCCCGTCAACGTTAGGAAGGATGAATCCATAGAATTATAATAAAACAACCATGGCACTATTATAAGTTTGTGCTACAGTGACAAATCCTCATAGGATACACGAATGTTAGGACTGTCAATCACCACGTCTATCCAGTCATCAGCCGTCGGGTCAATCCCAGTCCTGGCAACTGCATTAGGCGACGACCCGGCTAACATCCTCAGCGGCTCCAGTAGGGCTGCAGGTCTCCGGGGCCTTTGAGGGTGAATAGTCCGTGGCGCACTGCTATGGGCCGCATGTGGCTTGCACTTAATCCATATCCACATGCGTGAAATAATACCACACTTCCACATTATCAACATGACGACGAGCACTACGATGAAGGAGCCGGTTGAATATGACACAAACGACCATACCCCCATGCCATCGACCATCGCTGGGTCGACCGCAGATAATGGTGCTAGCGGCACGTACTTAGACTTATGCAAATGGTCTCACTTCTGCATACTCAACTGATTAACTATCATTGATTGGTTCAGTACTCCAGCCACATCCAACCGGGGTGTATCAATGGCCAGACTGATTCGAGTGTAAGTCCTACTATAAGACTGTACCGGCTCAAATCGCCAACCTTTGCCACTATAATCACATTCTCCAGACATTAGAGCAAACACACCATTCTTAACTGCCCACCGGTCTGTCAGTCGTCCGCCGCAGTGTACTTCAACAGTTTCACCGAACGTTTGCAAAACTACGCCTATTTTCTTGTTGGCACATACTCTACTAGATGTTTCGTTGGAGGTCCGTAGGACCAGACAACTTGACTAAGTCAACAGACTCATACCGTGTCATATAGCTGTCATAGTCATGTTATGGTTTACGGTCCGTACTGCCATTCTTCTCCAGCCAATTGTGATACCCATCCGAAAACTTTCCATTAATAGGCACCCATTTCGCGTTAGCTATTACCATCACCCAAGGGTAATACAACCATAATTGCATCTTGATTAGTGATAACTCAGATGACGTTATGTGCAACATCCTGGTAACAGTTGCAGGTCCATCGACCTCAATAAATTTACTCAGAATCGTACCCTCTCGTCCCTAAACTCCCCCCAACATTATACACAAGATTATGGCCACCCTGATTCGGAAAGTATACATTATGCTATACTGCTGTGATACTGTTACCACGGTTACACAGAGATTAAACCTATCTCGGGCCACGTCGCCTTATAACCGCTTCTATACGACCGATGAAGTCATCGTATAGCGCTCGGCCAAACGCACCAATCCTGAGCCGCTTACTATCTGACTCGACCTCATGATCATGACTGCGCTTGCGCAGAAAGTACGGGTGAGATGGAATCGTTTCCATTGGCTCATTGGCAGGCTCGGGTACACCCTCCAAGGTGTCCATCATAACGGTACGATGAGTCTCTGTGGTTTCCCTCGGTGACCCATAGTTTCGATCGTTACTCATACCAGGTCGATCTATACTTACATCAACCACCTTACCCACCTTGCGCATCCTTGGCTCCCCATCAGAAGCTGGTCGCTTCCTACGAGCCCTCTTATTCGATGTCGCATCGGAGTCGTTTACCGGCAAAGGTTTGGACTCGGGTATCACCACTCGAGGGTGATGGCTGTTTTTCGTACCTTTAGCAGGGTTACGAATACGGCATGGTCGGACCTTGTCCCAACACATCTCTGAGTCAACCACATGTAACTTAGCTACATTAAGCACGCGCACCTTCCCAGATCTCTGATGGCGGACATGAGCCACGGGACCATTAATCTTAAATATCTCGTATTCAGGGTCACTGTGAGAGGTCAATTTCATCCTCTCCTCAGCCTTTACAACCACTGTATCGCCCACCTTAAATTCCCCAGCGTTTGCACGCTTGTTAATTTGTTCTCGGTGAACTTCTCGAGACTTAGCAATTTCTCCATGAGCACGCAGCATGGCATTATTAAGACATGTAAGTCTTTCGCCCAGATCTTGCGTGGCATCCAGTGGGATGGTTAATGGAAGTCTTGCACGACGACCATATGTCAGATAAAATGGCGTATATCCAGTCGTGGAGTGACGAGAGCTGCGGTATGCTGTTAAAGCCACGCCCAATTCGTCCTCCCATGCACGAGATTCATTATTAACACCTTTCTGGATTAGCTCCTTGAGCGTACGATTGAACCTCTCGGTGCGTCCATTTGTTTGCGGATGGTATGGACTCGATCGTCTATGATCGATACCGTGTTCTTTAAATCGTTCCTCCAGACTATTTGAACAAAATTCTTTCCCTTGATCCATTATCAGAATCTCAGGGACCCCATGACGAGCTACATACTCGTTGAAAACCTTGTCTTCAACGTTCTGAGATGTCTTGGCAGCAATCAGATATGCTTCTGCCCACGCAGAACAGTGATCGATTATCGTCATGATATACACATTACCTCTGCTTGATTCCAACAGTGGATGGATCAAATCCATACCAATTATCTGACTCGGATAATTAGCCATGGGCATCTCACTGTATTTAGGTCGTGTCCGCTCGAATATTCTTCGAGCCTTGGATGTATTCAATCTTACATCCGTACTCAGCAATCAGCACTGCCCAGCGCTGCACCTTCGTGTTTTTCACTTCCCCCACAAACAAACTCTTTAGGGGTTTGTGGTCGGTCGGTGTACACGGTAAACTGCGCGCCAAATAGATATGGGCGGAGCTTCTTCAACGCATAGATCACAGCGTAAGCCTCCTTCTCTATTATGGGCCAATTGAGCTGACTATCTTTAAGAGTAGAGCTTACATATTGAATTACTCGCTCTATACCCTTATCATCGTCTTGTACTAGTATAGCACCAATAGCATAACTAGACGCGTCAGTGTATAACTTATAAGGGCCATTTAAATTTGGATACGTGAGAACCGTCTCACTGCACAGCAAGTTCTGTAATTTCTTGAATGCTTGCTGTTCCTCCTTACCCCACTCAAAACGCTTATATTTCTTTGTTAGTTCTATTAAAGGCTTGGCAATTTCGGCATAGCCTTGCACACAGGATCGGTAATACCCAGTAGCTCCAAGGAAACTTCTTACTTCACCCACATCACGTGGTTGTGACATTTCCCTAATGACCTTGACCTTCTGAGCCTGAGGAGCTACTCCTTGTGCAGAAATGCGATATCCTAACAAGTCCACAGACTTACTGGCGAATTCACATTTCTTTTTCTTAACTTGTAAATTATATTCTCTAATCTTGCGCATGACCTTACGCAAGTGCTGTGCATGTTCTGTCGGATTTCGTGAATATACGACTATATCGTCGACAAAAACGTGCACATATTTTCCTACAAATTCCCGGAAAATGTCATTCATCGCCCTTTGAAATACGACACCTGAGTTGCAAAAACCGAACGGCATACGAATCCATTCGTACAAACCTTCGCTACAGATGAACGCTGTCTTCTCTATGTCTTGGCTGTCCATCGGTATCTGCCAATAGCCAGACTTCAAGTCCATAGTAGAAAAGATTGTTGCGCCTCGCATCGAATAAAAAATGTCAGAGATACTCGGTAGCGGGTAACTGTCCTTACGGCAAACCGAATTTAATTTCCTATAGTCAATACAAAACCGGGTGTCACCATCCTTCTTAGGAACCAAAGTAATGGGTGACGCCCATGGTGATACGATGGTCTTATGACGCCCGCAGCAAGCATTTCTTTTACTTGGTTCTTGACCACATATTGCTTGGTTAGCGGTAGACGGTAGGCCTTCTGCCATATAGGATAAGCATCTCCTGTTGCTACCGTACATTTCACCTTGGGGACCAATCCTAAAGGGTTGGGGCGAGCCGTATCAAAGATATCCGTAAAGTCATCTACAACTTTGTCAATATCTTTATATCCGGTCGTTTCTTTACAACTAGCATATACATATTTCGCTTGTTCCCTATAGGGATACCTAAAGGGATATACCTGACCAAACCATACTACTACTTTGGTCCGATAGTCAGTCTTTGCATTTCCCAAGTGCAAAGCATCCGCTCCAATCAAACATTCATGCCTCATACTCGCCACTACCGTACTTGGAATAGTCCGGGCATTTTCAAATTTGATCTGCGTTTCCCCCAAAAGTTCTATTGGGGCACCATTTATGGCTAAGAGCGTTCTTGCTCTTTTTAATGGCCTAGCATCTAACATGCTATGCCAAATATCCTTCCGAATCATGGATGTGCTAGCACCCGTATCTACTAAAGCATGCAGGTACTCACCCTTATCCACTAGACCATTTCTTTCTAATCTAAGACGGATCAGAAACTGCTCGGTCGGTGGCCTCACCAACGGTTCCCTCCGTCGCCATTTACCGGACTCCTTCGTCCACTAACTACTTCCGCGTACGAACTCCTCTGGCCAGATGCATTTTCCATGCCGTATGAATACTGGCCGTAGGCATCTGTCCCTTCGCCGGTTAAGACAAATCCGTCTGGGTCCTCGTACTCGTCACGATCCCTCATCCCATTGGCAATGTCCCGTCGAACGTTACGGGAACACGAACGAGGCGTGGTCTCCCGTACTGACCGTTGACCACCTAATTCGTCAATGTCCATGTCCATGTCCATGTCCATATCTACGTCCTCGGTTCGGGGATGCTTACTCGCTCGTTGAGGTGTCGGGCTTGCTCGCGGTGTCTGAATTGGACCAGTGGTGGGACAATTACTGATAAAATGTCCGTCCCTCCCACACCCGAAACAAGTCACTGTATTAGTTCTACCTTTGCGGCTTGCAAAAGTATAACAATCCTGGGCAACATGCCCCTCCTTACCACAATTAAAACAGGTAATTGGTGGTTGCTGTCCTGGTTGTCGTGGTCGTTGCACTGTCTTCTCATGGTTTCTCCCTTGAGGAGGCTGTATGGGGGTGCTGGCAGTCACTCTTGTAGTGGCCGATTCGCCCACAGTTAAAACACATTATGTCTTTCTTTACACTGCGTCGGGTTTCAGAACTTCGGGTGTTGACTTGACAGTCATGTGCCATGTGTCCCGCTTTCCCGCAGGTAAAGCATTTGCTGGTGGGACGCGGTCCTTTTGGTTGTTTTGCGGCTTTTGCGGGTGGCGTTCTTCTTACGGCTGTTTGTCTAGGCGCCTTTGCTTCCTCCTTTAGTTCACCTATTATGCCGCACAATTTTTCAATCATGCGACTCTGTTGCGCCATCAGTCTTCGCAATGAGTTCACAACTTGCCATATACCTTTCTCTTCTTCAGGCTCTAGTGCGTCAATCTCCATACTCTCTTCCTGTCTTCCACCAATCTTCATTGCTTTCAACAAGGCGTTGCATGTCTCTTCCTCCTCTGCAATCTCAATGGCTCTGTTCAAGGTAGTCGCCTTCTTCCGCACTATTCGCCGGCTCAGCCCTTGGTCGTTTAGGGCCTTAAGATATATCCCCATGACGGTCCTTCTGTTGTCGTCGTTTTCTTCGGGGTAGGCTCTGCTGGCTAATTCGCGGTACCGCCTGTTGAACGTGATGATAGTTTCACTCCGCCGCTGGCGGACTCCCTCCAAATCGTATTTCACCCTTTCGTCCTCATTGGACGAAATAAAGTTGAGGGTTATATATCTTTTCAAGTCCTCAAAGGTCACGTCCTCCCTCACCTTTCCTACTAGGTAGCCGTCTGTGGCTCGTGCTAGTTGTCCTCGGGCAGCTCGGGTCACTATATAGGCAGGTACCCCACCTAATCTCCCCTCGTTGGCCACCCATGCACGACTGGTCTCATCGATGAACGTGCGTACTTGCTCGGGTATCAACCCGTCGCACGGCTGGATCCTTTGGATGGTTTCACAGATCTCCTGTCGGTAGACCCTTTCCGTTTCCCTACGGTTACTACTGTCGACTATGGTCCCGGCCATAGCGGTACCCATGGCCTGCAGAGCCGCCACCGTCTCGGGTCGCAATTCGGTATGGAGAGGTACATCCATCAACGGCAGTCCTGGTTCGGTCGGTCTACGGGGACTGGCCATGTTGACTCGAGCTAATGGTAATAAAGCCAAATGATCGCTCTTTGTAGCCTGGGTTGTTCAGGGCAGGTGATGTCTGTCGTTATCTTTACTAGCGAATTTTCGCGATACTCGCGGTGCTGGGCCACCTTGGCGCTTTCCGCCTGTCTTGCTGCCGTTATAAAGACTTGAATATGGTCGGCACGTCTTTCAGAACTTGCTGGGTTGGGTTTTCTACTTGGGCTTGGGCCATACGTCTCACTACTTACAGTTTGTGTCCTTAATACTCTCAATCCTGGCAGGTGAAGCCACTGAAGATTTTCGGTCTATCTTCTTATTCGAATTTAACTATCACCACTACACGGAGAAGACTTATGATGATAGGTTGCTGCGACAACTTATCTCCTCCGAGTACCAGCGATACGATTACTAGGCTCGCCTCTTCTGATGGTGATGAAGATATTCATTTAGCAATCTGGGCCTATCTGACTCTCACGAAGATGCTCAGGTAAGGCAAGGGGTTTGTTCCTTGCTTCTGGAGTATAATTCACAAACTCAACTATGATCTATGCTTGGTTAACTAATTGATTATTTATTCTCTACACTAATACTGATATAACAAAGACGACTTTTACTGTCGTAATATAAAATGGTACTTTCTACAACTATGAGATGATTTACTTTAATTAACTTATTTCGTGCTAACTCTTATTCGATCCTATCTCGAACTCAGACGAATTACTCCCAACCTGCGTTGGTGTGCTATTCGACTATCTATGAGTTACTCGACTATTCACGGAACACGACTGTTATGGAATCACTGATGGTGAAGATTAAAGATTCAGTAGACAAAGTGCCTACTATATACTATTCACATTTACCTAACTTCTATACATATTACGATACATAGATCTATATATATCGTAATATATAGTTTCTGTTCCTTTCATCTTTCTAGGTAGTCATAACCACAGCTTGATTGGCCCGCATCCTTCTTGCTTCCAATCAACATCTGCTTATCCCTTCATAGACGATTGTACCTATTCTCGTTGGTCATCCTGACCAATCCCTGTTCGCCTATCTCTCGATTTAACTCTGAAACTTCGTTTCTTTGGTTTCTCTGCCACAGAGTTTGACTCGATGCTCATTGATTATGACGTCATCCTGACTAATCAAACTCTGGGCTTCTCTTCTCGGGAGATACTATAAAACAGGGTCAAAGCGGTGTTGGCTGGTTCTGCTTTCATGCGATCTGTCAACTAACTAACAACATTACGGTATGTGTTGTTGTAGCATGCCTTTCTGTGATTGACATATAGTTGATATACAAATTTCGATTATGTTATTAATTCCTACAGGACGCTACAATGCCTCTGTCCTGTCCCTTGCCTATCATGGATAAGCTGTATGATCTCATTGCCAGCTGGTGTTGTTGTACTTGCTTAAGGGAGTCGGAATGCCGACCGTCACCAACTAACTGTCCGTCTGTTTCCTATAATTCATTATCACCTCTCTCGATTCCCATCGATTCTTATCTATTCTTATCACTCTATTATTTACTAAACTATTGGCCGAAACGACTGCTGAACATTATAAAAGTGTGTGCCGATCCCACAGCAACAACTTTTATCTTCAACTATTGACAGATATCATCAACCCAGAACCGTCGGTCCTATTTCAATCTATTCCAATTTCTAACTTATTGTGATGAATTTACTGCTACAGTTTCAATCTGGTTCCTATTCTATTTCTGCGAAACCTATTCTATTTCCGCGAAACTGTATCACTAGCATCAGCACTGGCTTAAGTCATCCAGTGCATCTTCCTATCTATACCTAACTACTATGATGCTTATTCAGTCCTTAGCTCACCTGGTATTTTCAAACATAAATTTCACTGAGGTCTTACTTGCAAATATAAGACGTCTACCGGGGTCATGACTTCCCATAAGACGATCCGATATCTACAACGTGTTTGCCTTTCCGTTATTTTCTTATATTGTATGTTACCATGTTGTTCTCGGATCTGCTGTTTAATCCCTTTGATGGAATTCTTTTGGTACACATCAACAAACACAATACCAAGGTATTCACCACCTAAAACTGATGATTCGTAAAGTTCTTTAGAGAGGTTAGATGACGATAGTTCACCAAACGTATATTGTTCTCCTTGTAATTTGTTCGCAAGTGACATCGCATCTAGTATACAAGCTGAATGATTCGGATTCATGTCTGCTAGTGCCGAGGTCTTCCACAATTCTTTTTCAAGAAATGGTTTGCTGTTTCTTTTTCAAAATACTGTCTGCTGTTGCTGGAATCGGTCCGAGCCATCAAAAGCATATTGCCAAGCAGGTTGGTAGTTATCATAAGCATTACAATTTTACCATTGGATGCTACGCTCTTGGTTTTACTTATATGCGAGAGTGTTTTAGCATTGCTTTCGGAAGTGGAGCATGAAACTTTAAAGAAGGATCACTCCCCAGTCTTTGTACTGAAATTTTTGTGGCGGTCCTCTCCTATCATCTTAGCCCATGACATGCCATTAGCAATATCAGATGGCGCAAGAGTAGCATTCGAGATGTTCTGTAAATCGTTCGAATCCTTACAGGCATGCATACCATCTAATACGTCTACAATAGATGCAACAGCCTGTTCATCTTTCATAACTTATGATTTAGCATGGCATGGTGGAGGTCATCATGGGTTAAATCCAGTTTATCACGAAACATTCCAATATATGCACATCTATATTCTGAAATGAGGTATTAGCGGTTTACTGGTCCAGGCGTTTTAGTGTCTTTATTTACAGTCTCTTCACATGCCTGGTCGACTGGTGTCTTCCCAAAGGTATTAGATGGACTTACCTGAACGGAGAAAGCTTTCCTAGATATCTGGATGTTTTGGAAGAAGCTGAGACATCTCAGCATAATATACACTGTGGTAACTCATATAATTCAGCTTGTCAAATGCGAATCACCATGGGAGAAGAGAACATATGGAAGCCATATGTAGATCCCAGTCACCTTCTCCGGTTGCAGGAATCGGGCCCAAAACAATTTCCCCTACCATGTCCATGTAGTTGATCCAAAATGATGATAATTCTCCATTGCCCCTTCTCAGAATGCCATATATTGTGAAACGTACTGCACCAGATCGTCCCACATTTTGTTCTGCATTGTGACCTTAAATGTATCAGCTGATAGATCCTAGTAAACCAGCGGGAAGACGGAATTTGGACACGAAATCAGTTAATATTAAATCATTTCAGCAATTAAAGGTATACGCACATAGTATATTATCAATTTTAATTTATACACATTGATCATCGGAAAAGTTTTAAGTCAAACTAAAATGCACTTAGGAGAGAGGCTGAATCGCGCCTGTTTGGCCCTTTTACACTTCTTGACCATGACCTACATGTAGACACTTGACGTTTGACCTCAAAATCAAACAAAACCTAGCCATTACCGATATGAAATCACATGCCAGATATTGTGTTTTATCTTCATGCGTCACAGAATTATGGCCATAAATAGTCTTTTGCGTACATTTTTAACCCCGTGACTTAAATAGTTGACCTTTTGACCTCAGAATCAATCCAACACTACCCAAGCTGGACATGATCACATATTCCAGGTATGGTGTTTCTGTGCATTTGCATTCCCGAGAAATCTTGCGGACAGATAGACAGACAGACACACACGCAGTCAGGCAGACATACACACACACGCATGCATTGAGCGCGGACGGACAGTCTGCGCTGTTGATTGCTATATTCCTCACCTATGTTGCCCTTCAGACAGGGACAAAATATGAGTTTACTTATCATGATTTGGGTATGAAGTCTTAAAAACATACCATTTAACTTATAAATAACAACGATAGTATAATTATGATTCATGAATTGGCCTTTATAACAAACTAACCAGTCACTTTTAATTTCTCCATTACAAAAACCCGTTACCACTCTCATTATTGGTTGTAGTGAGAAATTTGATTCATTTTTCATGGGTAGCTTGCACAACAAATCGGTAAATCAAAAATATGGAGATGAATCGGTTATTCACTCCTCATTACAAATAAAAATTAATTGATTGAATGCCATTTTTTTACAATTCAAGTAGCCGGTATACTTATTATTGTTATTATTTATTTCAGCTCCAGACATTGACTGTTGAATGAGTAGTTCTACTAAAGCAAATCTCTTATCCGCCAGCGCAAGCTTCTGGGTTTTCAATTTCAAGTCGTTCTTGTTCAACCTCAAGCCGCTTTTGTTCGATTTCTACAAGTTCAACACTGATTTCATCACAGGAGTCCATCGCACTTGCAGGCTGAGTTTTGCGTTTTCTATTAAAAAAATAGAATAAGCCTTTAAAATATTAACTACAGTAAACTCTCAATCTTCTTTTCGTAGGGGAGAGTGGGGCTTAAAGTCACAGGGGCAATACGCCACTTGTCTATGTCTGTACCTCTAGGTGTCCGTCCGTCTGTCTGTCTGTGCATTCGTCTGTCCACCCTCACCTGTCCATCCGTCCAGCCGCCCGACCTATCCAACACCCACCCCACCCCGCCCATCCATCCATCTTTCTGTCTGTCTGCTTACAGGCCTTTTTGCTTACTTTACTATCTATGTGATTACCGGTCTACTTGTCTGTATGACTTCTGTTTGCCTGCCTGCCTGCACATTTGAAATCAAGAGCAATCAGAGATTACAAACCCTCGGCCCTTCTGCGTTTTTTCGATTTTATAACATTTTTCTTATATTGATTCGAATCCGGATACTTTAATCCGGATCATTGGGAAACCTTGGAAATCTGAGTTCATTGTAAGGACCATTGGTATGTTAAGATTTTAACCAAATCGAGACAGCAGTTGCCGAGAAATACTTGCGGACAGACAGACAGACAGACAGACAGGCAGGCAGGTAGGCAGGCAGGCAGGCAGGCAGGCAGGCAGGCAGGCAGGCAGGCAGGCAGGCAGGCAGGCGGCAAAGAAGCAATTAGCGCTTTGCAATGACTAAGTGAATAAATTAAAACAAAATTCGGAAATGAAATTGTAGCTTTCACCCATTTGCCTATTCATTTGCCTATTCATTTGTTCAGTCGTCTAGTCACCCACCGGGTGTCTGTCTATCAGTTTACAAATCTGTTCTCCCCTTAATCAAGTATTTGTTTAGGTGGATGGCAGGATGGACTGATGGATGGATTAATATGCTGGTGTCTGGGCGGGTGAATGAGTGCATGGGTTGCTGGACATATAAGCTTACAAAGCTCAAACAACCTGTGACTTACAACCACCTCTCTTTAGAAGGAATCTCACTAGACCTACAACATTCAGTCAATCCACAATGGAACATCCTATGTCAGAAAGACCTGCTCAAAACTATTTGTTTATTCCTATTTTCGAACACATGGCAACGCCAACTTATTACAAATAAGGAATCAATGCTTTGTAATGACTGAGTGAACCGATTTGCCCAGATCAAAAAACTGTATAGCTCCTAACTGTCAAAATTTGATCCTATTTTCGAACACACGGCAACGCCAACTTATTACAAAGAAGTAATCAACGCTTTGTAATGACTGAGTGAACCGATTCGCCAAGATCAAATAACTGTATAACTTGTCAGAATTTGTTTTAATAATCTTTATTCAGGAAACCTGTCCCTTGCAGTAGTCAAACAACAAGTAAATTACTCCCCGCCGCCATGATTAAACATATCTCGGCAGCATTTGATCTAATGACTGACCAAATAGCCCTCATTGTTATTCTCACACATTAATCGCCTGAAACGAACCGGCGTACTAACCCATGCTACAATTAGATAAGCTCGATATAATTAAGTAATCACGCCTTTTGTATTAGCTGTTTGACTTCAGTAGCGCCAAAGGCGCACATTGATCTAAAGCAGGTATTCGGGTTTAGTTTGATCTTTTGTGGAGAGACTGAATTAATAGTTAATCAGTAGTCACCATTGCAGTAATTCTCCTATAAATATGTAAGAATTATCAGTTGCCATTAGACCAGTTTTTTCGCTGCATGACGAAGACCATTACGTCGAAAGCGCTCCAGCAACTGACAGTGTAAGCTTTAATTTTATATATATATAATAATCTTGTATTAATTGTTCTTATTTTTCAGTTTCTAAATTGTTTCAACACATATCGCTCTAGTTAATATTTGGTAGTTAACTTTTTTTAATCTTTCTGACTAAATTTGACATAAATCTATAGAAATTTGATTACGTTCTAAAAATGTCCAAGAATTTCAACGGCCCAGTGGGTAAAGGACGCAAATCTGGCAACCCAGCGTCCAACCTTTCATCAACCAAAAGTGCTCCTAACCAGTCCGTTCAGGCCTTTCAGAGACTGGTTAAGATGTACTTCCATGTGTTGCAATGCTTGCATCACTATGGTCTTTTACGAGAGCATTTGGCATCAGACTCTCTCCCAAAATCTCTCAGCATGAAAATGGAGGAGAGGAACTCGTTTTTCTGCCCTGCCTTACGAGATGACGAATTTTTTAATCGACCAGCATGATAAACCGAATTTGGGCTCATAGCTGCTTAGAAAATTTAATCAACCATTATCGGAGCAAATTGGACAAATTAAAAGCAGAGGTAAAAGTGGCCGAATCTAATGTAATTCTTGATCTACACAGAGCCAAAGGCATAGCATTGAAATGGGGTAGGCAAAATTTTGGAAATAAATTGGCCACAACGACAATCACACATTTTTGGAAATTTTTGGCAGAAATAGCTAGTGATGAGCAAAATAGAGTGATGTCAGTACCAACACCGGCGGCCACACCAAGTACAGGTTCAGGTTCACATTCAACAGTGACTAACAAACGACAACGGTCACCAACCACCTTCACACCCTCGCCTACCACTTCCAAGCGGACGAATCTGTATACATCACCAACACCAGCACCTGGTGTTGATGATGTAAGAGAGTCATGGCCGGCTCTCCCAAAGACAAATTCTCCTCCTGTGCGCCGTTGTCGGGTTGTTACTCACTGTTCCCCCAATCTACCACCAGCAGCTCTTCCTCATCTCTTCCACTATCTTCTCCTCGCCACCTTCTGACTCGATCTTCTCCTGTTCCTCCTTCTCCTCTCTCAATCCCGCCTCCTCCTCTTCCTGCTCAAACTTCTTCTCTTCATGCATCTCCTTTCTCAAACCTGCCTCATGCTCTTCCTCCTACTCTTCATCTCTCTTCTCCTCACGCACCTTCTTCTGCTCCTCTTCCTCTGTCTCCGCCTCCTCTGCCTCCTATGGAGAATAATAGTAACCTGTCCGATAGAAAGTTTGCTAGGTACCGTCATCAATCGCATAGCAAGGGCCTGTGGAGGATCCCCAGAATCACCAAGAAGATTCTGATGATAGGGTCCTCTAATCTAGCCCGAATTGATTTAGACGTGCTTTGAAAGCACGAGGCTATTCAGCCCGTTTTCTTCGAAAAATTAAAGCAGACACCATCAATGAGCTTGAAAATCTAAAACCTCATAGCGGACCCGAGTTTGAACCTGTCCAAATTAAACACAATAAACCAATCATATGTGATGGATCAGTTTCTAAATGCGACAAAAATAGATGCAAAGTCAACAACTATATTGTAAACCAACAAACATTCCTGAGCTTTCAAACTAAAAATGAATATCATATCCGAACTAATATGCATTGTGATTCTGAGAATGTAGTCTATTTGATCAATTGTGCCCTTTGCCAGAAACTGTATGTTGGTGAAACAAAAAATGCATTTAGAGTGCGTGCTAGACGCCACGTTTCTGATATTAACACCTCAGCAGATACGCCAATTGCTCAACATTTCCAACTTCCTGATCATTCAGTTGAACATCATTTTGAAATCATGCCAATAGAACAGATTCCGACCTTCGATAGTGAGGAAGAAACGAGTTCGTTTCGCAAAATCCGAGAGGGCCATTGGATTAGAACACTCCAAACAAAAGCACCATTTGGAATAAATGTAGATTCGGGAATATCACAAAAGAACAAAATTATCCCATTTCAACTCATATACAATAGACATAATGTTGAATTAGCGAAAACCATGAAAGACGAATATTCACAGTTGCAATCTAAATTAAAGGAACCGATCAAAGCACGACCAGTAATAGCTTACAATAGAAATCCAAACCTGAAAGATTTGCTAGTAAGATCAAAGTTAGACCTTATAGTTCCTGATAACAATGACAAGGTTTCATCCCTCCCTACCTATTCTTAAATAAGTCTAATCCCAACCAAAATCAATGGCGGGGCAACATGAAATCATATCCGTAGGACATATTTTAATTATGTGTCTGCAAAAGTGTGTGTGCGTGCGTGCGTGTGTGTGTGCGTGCTAGTGTTCGTTCGTTCGTTCGTTCGTTCGTTCGTTCGTTCGTTCGTTCGTTCGTTCGTTCGTTCGTTCGTTCATTCGTTCGTTCGTGCATGCATTCATTTGTTCGTGCGTCCGGGCGTTTGTTCGTATGTGTGTATGTGTGTGGGTGTGTGCTCGTACATCCGTACGTGTGTGCATCTATACTTGCGTGGGTGTATATGTGCGTGTGTATGTGGCTGTGGGTGCATTAATTCGTGAGTACAGTAGGGCCTTGGTGTGTGCGTGCATGCATTCGTGCGTCCGTTCGTGCATGCGTTCATGCATGCATTTTTGCGTGCATTCGTGCATGTATTACTGTGTGCATGTATTATTGCATGCATTCGTGCATTCGTTCAGATGTGCGCGTGCGTGCGTGCGTGCGTGCGTGCGTGCGTGCGTGCGTGCGTGCGTGCGTGCGTGCGTGCGTGCGTGCGTGCGTGCTTGCGTGCGTGCGTGCGTATGTACATGCGTATGTGTATGTGTGTGCATTCGTGTGTGTGATTTCTCTATAATGTAGGATCAATCCCAGCCTTTACCTGTTAAAGCGACCTACTGATTAATTCACTTTAACCCAACTAATCTCAAGGGGGGACCACTCTAAGTAAATCTAAACTTGGTCTCGGTAGGACAAATTTAGGCAAAGAAATTTTTAATTAAATTCCTGTGCCAATGCGTTTTTTTCAATGTAAAGACGGACTTGCTTGTGCCAGGCCTCCATATTTGTCCCAAATCAAACAATTTTAAACTGTTTATATGTACAAATAAACTGTCGGAATTGGTCTGCTGGTAGCTGATATTTCGTTTGCACGGTCGTCCATACGTGCAATCGTGCATGCATTCGTTCGTTCGTTCGTTCGTTCGTTCGTTCGTTCGTTCGTTCGTTCGTTCGTTCGTTCGTTCGTTCGTTCGTTCGTTCGTGGGTTCGTGCGGGCGTCCGTGCGTACGTGCATGCACGCGTTCATATGTGCGTTTATTCATTAATTAATTAATTAATTAATTCATTCATTCATTCATTCATTCATTCATTCATTCATTCATTCATTCATTCATTCATTCATTCATTCGTTCATTCATTCATTCATTCATTCATTCGTTCGTTCATCCACCTCTCTGTTCACTCATCCTGTCACCTGTCCTTGGCCTCTCTATTGGTTTACTGGTCTGTGCCTCCCAGACATCAATTGATTGTCTATGTGGATGGACTGATGGATGGATTACTGGGTGGGTGGCCGGGTGGGTGCATGGATTGTTTGGACATATATGTTTGTAAAGGTACAAACCACCTCTCTTCCGCAACCACCTGCCGTATTTTATTCTTATATTTTCAACAGCCGCACCAACTCATTGCAAAGAAGCAATTAGCGCTTTGCAATGACTAAGTGAATAAATTAAAACAAAATTCGGAAATGAAATTGTAGCTTTCACCCATTTGCCTATTCATTTGCCTATTCATTTTTTCAGTCGTCTAGTCACCCACCGGGTGTCTGTCTATCAGTTTACAAATCTGTTCTCCCCTTAATCAAGTATTTGTTTAGGTGGATGGCAGGATGGACTGATGGATGGATTAATATGCTGGTGTCTGTGCGGGTGAATGAGTGCATGGGTTGTTGGACATATAAGCTTACAATGCTCAAACAACCTGTGACTTACAACCACCTCTCTTTAGAAGGAATCTCACTAGACCTACAACATTCAGTCAATCCACAATGGATCATCCTATGTCAGAAAGACCTGCTCAAAACTATTTGTTTATTCCTATTTTCGAACACATGGCAACGCCAACTTATTACAAAGAAGTAATCAATGCTTTGTAATGACTGAGTGAACCGATTTGCCCAGATCAAAAAACTGTATAACTCCTAACTGTCAAAATGTGTTCCTATTTTCGAACACACGGCAACGCCAACTTATTTCAAAGAATTATCAACGCTTTCTGATGACTGAGTGAACTGATTCGCCAAGATCAAATAACTGTATAACTTGTCAGAATTTGTTTTAATAATCTTTATTCAGGAAACCTGTCCCTTGCAGTACTCAAACAACAAGTAAATTACTCTCCGCCGCATGATTAAACATATCTCGGCAGCATTTGATTTAATGACTGACCAAATAGCCCTCATTGTTATTCTCACACCTTAATCGCCTGAAACGAACCGGCGTACTAACCCATGCTACAGTTAGATAAGCTCGATATAATTAAGCAATCACGCCTTTTGTATTAGCTGTTTGACTTCAGTAGCGCCAAAGGACCACATTGATCTAAAGCAGGTCTTCGGGTTTGGTTTGATCTTTTGTGGAGAGACTGAATTAATAGTTAATCAGTAGTCACCATTGCAGTAATTCTCCTATAAATATGTAAGAATTATCAGTTGCCATTAGACCAGTTTTTTCGCTGCATGACGAAGACCATTACGTCGAAAGCGCTCCAGCCACTGACAGTGTAAGCTTTAATTTTATATATATATATAATAATCTTGTATTAATTATTCTTATTTTTCAGTTTCTAAATTGTTTCAACACATATCGCTCTAGTTAATATTTGGTAGTTAACTTTTTTTTAATCTTTCTGACTAAATTTGACATAAATCTATAGAAATTTGATTACGTTCTAAAAATGGCCAAGAATTTCAACGGCCCAGTGGGTAAAGGACGCAAATCTGGCAACCCAGCGTCCAACCTTTCATCAACCAAAAGTGCTCCTAACCAGTCCGTTCAGGCCTTTCAGAGACTGGTTAAGATGTACTTCCATGTGTTGCAATGTTTGCATCACTATGGTCCTTTACGAGAGCATTTGGCATCAGACACTCTCCCAAAATCTCTCAGCATGAAAATGAAGGAGATGAACTCGTTTTTCTGCCCTGCCTTACGAGATGACGAATTGTTTTAATCGACCAGCATGATAAACCAAATTTGGGCTCATAGCTGCTTAGAAAATTTAATCAACCATTATCGAAGCAAATTGGACAAATTAAAGGCAGAGGTAAAAGTTGCCGAATCTAATGTAATTCTTGATCTACACAGAGCCAAAGGCATAGCATTGAAATGGGGTATGCAAAATTTTGGAAATAAATTGGCCACAACGACAATCACACATTTTTGGAAATTTTTGGCAGAAATAGCTAGTGATGAGCAAAATAGAGTGATGTCAGTACCAACACCGGCGGCCACACCGAGTACAGGGTCAGGTTCACATTCAACAGTGACTAACAAACGACAACGGTCACCAACCACCTTCACACCCTCGCCTACCACTTCCAAGCGGACGAATCTGTATACATCACCAACACCAGCACCTGGTGTTGATGATGTAACAGAGTCATGGCCGGCTCTCCCAAAGACAAATTCTCCTCCTGTGCGCCATTGTCGGGTTGTTACTCACTGGTCCCCCAATCTACCACCTAGCAACTCTTCATCATCACTTCCACTATCTTCTCCTCGCCACCTTCTGACTCGATCTTCTCCTCTTCCTCCTTCTCCTCTCTCAATCCCGCCTCCTCCTCTTCCTGCTCAAACTTCTTCTCTTCATGCATCTACTTTCTCAATCCCGCCTCCTGCTCTTCCTCCTACTCTTCATCTCTCTTGTCCTCACGCACCTTCTTCTGCTCCTCTTCCTCTGTCTCCGCCTCCTCTCCCTCCTATGGAGAATAATAGTAACCTGTCCGATAGGAAGTTTGCTAAGTACCGTCATCAATCGCATAGCAAGGGCCTGTGGAGGATCCCCAGAATCACCAAGAAGATTCTGATGATAGGGTCCTCTAATCTAGCCCGAATTGATTTAGACGTCCATCCTGACATCCAGGTTGAGTGCTATCCTGGTGCCGCATTATCACATTTCAGAACAATGGCTATGCGACACCAGGATGGCCCTAGCCCGGAGAAGATCATCTTGAATATTGGCATCAACTCCAAAAATGAGCATCCAACCAAAGCCTCAAGCCATTTACAGTTCATGGCTCGTGAATTTAAAAACACCTTCCCTAATGCGGAGTTACACTTTGCTGAGATTAACTTCTCTGATAGCTTGTCAGACAGGCAAAGGTACTGTCTCAAGCGTATCAACGAATCGGCAAGGTCCAACTGCCACGTTGATAAGGTCATCCCCAAAATTTCTGATGCCAATTTTCATGTTGAGAAGGATAGAATCCATTGGACGAAAGAAACAGCTTATTGTATTTATAACCATTGGTTGATGGTACTTGGTTTAAACTAAATGTGGGTCAAGGCAATAGCTCCCCTAACATAGGATTAGGAACAAACCTTGTCAATTTAGCAGCTGACAATGATCTCTCACCATCTGAAAAATCAATTCTCGATCGTGGTCTTACTTTTGTACCAACTCCAAAACCAAAAACAAGATTAGATTTGCTTTTAGACACAGGTCTTATTGAAGTAGCTAATTTTGGTCATTCAGTAAAAATAGCCCATCATTTTCGAAATTTAAATGGAGAGTAAAAACCATTCACTGGAAAATCCCGTTGGGACCATCCAGATAGGCTAGTTGATGACAATATTAAAGCAACCATAAAAACGGTTGCTGGTATAGCCAGATCATTGCCAGTTAAAAACAATAAGCAAAACCTTTCATTTCTCGAACGACAGGCTATCAACAAATTACGTAGAAATCAAAATATTATTATAAAACCAGCCAATAAAGGTTCAGCAACTGATTATGTCTAGAGAAAACTACATCCGCGAGGCCGAAAGGCAGTTAACTAACACCAGGCATTACAGAAAACTTGATAATTTAATTTGGCCTCAAAACCGACAAAATTTCATTGAAATACTTAATTCATTGCATACAGATAAGTACATCGATAAGGAACAGCTAAAGTATCTGCTAGGTGAGAATAATCCACAAAATCGGACATTTTATATCTTGCCTAAAATCCATAAACCTATCAGCAACTGGTTAGATCCATTGACACCACCTGGACGACCCATCATTTCAGACTGTGGCAGTGAGTCTTATGGCATTTCAGAATATATTGATTACTATTTAAAGCCCATTGCTAATAGACACAAGAGCTTTCTCAAGAACACAGAACACTTTCTTTCAAAGTTATCCAAATTGTCAGTTCCGAAAGATGCATATTTAGTCACATTAGACATAGATGCTATGTATACCAATATAGATATCGATGCTGGAGTCCATGTTATTAAGAATTCTTTTGTCAAATTTCCTGATCCAGATCGACCAGACACGGAAATTCTAAAATTATTAGAGCTAAGTATTAAAGGAAACGATTTCCAATTTAATGGTGAAAATTACCTTCAAATCTGTGGATGCGCAATGGGTAAACGATTCAGCCCAAATTTTGCCACGATTTATGTTGCGGAGTGGGAAGAGGAGGCACTGAACAAATCAACCAAAAGGCCTCTTCTTTCCCTCAGATATCTAGATGACATCTTCATAGTTTGGCAACATTCAGAAGAAGACTTTTGGGAATATTTTCGCATTTTAAATAACCAAGATTCAAACATCAAGCTAAAAGCTACTATTAGTGGAACATCGGTTGACTTTTTAGATGTCACGATCTATAAGGGTCCTCAATTTGATTCCTCTAGAAAATTAGAATATAAAGTATTCTTTAAGCCAACAGACTCACATCAGCTGCTTCACAAAAGATCATTTCATCCTCCACACACATATAAGGGTTTGATCAAATCGCAAATCATAAGATTTTTTCGAAATTCTAGCAACAGGCAAAATCTGAATAGTGCATGCTCTACTCTGTTTGATGCTTTGAAAGCACGAGGCTATTCAGCCCGTTTTCTTCGAAAAATTAAAGCAGACACCATCAATGAGCTTGAAAATCTAAAACCTCATAGCGGACCCGAGTTTGAACCTGTCCAAATTAAACACAATAAACCAATCATGTGTGATGGATCAGTTTCTAAATGCGACAAAAATAGATTGTAAACCAACAAACATTCCTGAGCTTTCAAACTAAAAATGAATATCACATCCGAACTAATATGCATTGTGATTCTGAGAATGTAGTCTATTTGATCAATTGTGCCCTTTGCCAGAAACAGTATGTTGGTGAAACAAAAAATGCATTTAGAGTGCGTGCTAGATGCCACGTTTCTGATATTAACACCTCAGCAGATACGCCAATTGCTCAACATTTCCAACTTCCTGATCATTCAGTTGAACATCATTTTGAAATCATGCCAATAGAACAGATTCCGACCTTCGATAGTGAGGAAGAAACGAGTTCGTTTCGCAAAATCCGAGAGGGCCATTGGATTAGAACACTCCAAACAAAAGCACCATTTGGAATAAATGTAGATTCGGGAATATCACAAAAGAACAAAATTATCCCATTTCAACTCATATACAATAGACGTAATGTTGAATTAGCGAAAACCATGAAAGACGAATATTCACAGTTGCAATCTAAATTAAAGGAACCGATCAAAGCACGACCAGTAATAGCTTACAATAGAAATCCAAACCTGAAAGATTTGCTAGTAAGATCAAAGTTAGACCTTATAGTTCCTGATAACAATGACAAGGTTTCATCCCTCCCTACCTATTCTTAAATAAATCTAATCCCAACCAAAATCAATGGTGGGGCAACATGAAATCATATCCGTAGGACATCTTTTAAGTATGTGTCTGCAAAAGTGTGTGTGCGTGAGTGCGTGTGTGTGTGTGTGTGCGTGCGTGTGTTCGTTCGTTCGTTCGTTCGTTCGTTCGTTCGTTCGTTCGTTCGTTCGTTCGTTCGTTCTTGCATGCGTTCGTTTGTTCGTGCGTCCGGGCGTTTGTTCGTATGTGTGTATGAGTGTGGGTGTGTGCTCGTACATCCGAACGTGTGTGCATCTATACTTGCGTGGGTGTATGTGTGCGTGTGTATGTGGCTGTGGGTGCATTAATTCGTGAGTACATTAGGGCCTTGGTGTGTGCGTGCATGCATTCGTGCGTCCGTTCGTGCATGCGTTCATGCATGCATTTTTGCGTGCATTCGTGCATGTATTACTGTGTGCATGTATTATTGCATGCATTCGTGCATTCGTTCAGATGTGCGCGTGCGTGCGTGCGTGCGTGCGTGCGTGCGTGCGTGCGTGCTTGCTTGCGTGCGTGCGTATGTACATGCGTATGTGTATGTGTGTGCATTCGTGTGTGTGATTTCTCTATAATGTAGGATCAATCCCAGCCTTTACCTGTTAAAGCGACCTACTGATTAATTCACTTTACCCAAACTAATCTCAAGGGTGGACCACGCTAAGTAAATCTAAACTTTGTCTCGATAGGACAAATTTAGGCAAAGAAATTTTTAATTAAATTCCTGTGTCAATGCATTTTTTTCAATGTAAAGACGGACTTGCTTGTGCCAGGCCTCCATATTTGTCCCAAATCAAACAACTTTAAACTGTTTATATGTACAAAAAAACTGTCGGAATTGGTCTGCTGGTAGCTGATATTTCGTTTGCACGGCCGTCCATACGTGCAATCGTGCATGCATTCGTTCGTTCGTTCGTTCGTTCGTTCGTGCGGGCGTCCGTGCGTACGTGCGTGCACGCATTCATATGTGCGTTTATTCATTCATTAATTAATTAATTCATTCATTCATTCATTCATTCATTCATTCATTCATTCATTCATTCATTCGTTTGTTCATCCACCTGTCTGTTTACTCATCCTGTCACCTGTCCTTGGCCTCTCTATTGGTTTACTGGTATGTGCCTCCCAGACATCAATTGATTGTCTATGTGGATGGACTGATGGATGGATTACTGGGTGGGTGGCCGGGTGGGTGCATGGATTGTTTGGACATATATGTTTGTAAAGGTACAAACCACCTCTCTTCCGCAACCACCTGCCGTATTTTATTCTTATATTTTCAACAGCTGCACCAACTCATTGCAAAGAAGCAATTAGCGCTTTGCAATGACTAAGTGAATAAATTAAAACAAAATTCGGAAATGAAATTGTAGCTTTCACCCATTTGCCTATTCATTTGCCTATTCATTTGCCTATTCATTTTTTCAGTCGTCTAGTCACCCACCGGGTGTCTGTCTATCAGTTTACAAATCTGTTCTCCCCTTAATCAAGTATTTGTTTAGGTGGATGGCAAGATGGACTGATGGATGGATTAATATGCTGGTGTCTGGGCGGGTGAATGAGTGCATGGGTTGTTGGACATATAAGCTTACAATGCTCAAACAACCTGTGACTTACAACCACCTCTCTTTAGAAGGAATCTCACTAGACCTACAACATTCAGTCAATCCACAATGGATCATCCTATGTCAGAAAGACCTGCTCAAAACTATTTGTTTATTCCTATTTTCGAACACATGGCAACGCCAACTTATTACAAAGAAGTAATCAATGCTTTGTAATGACTGAGTGAACCGATTTGCCCAGATCAAAAAACTGTATAACTCCTAACTGTCAAAATGTGTTCCTATTTTCGAACACACGGCAACGCCAACTTATTTCAAAGAATTATCAACGCTTTCTGATGACTGAGTGAACTGATTCGCCAAGATCAAATAACTGTATAACTTGTCAGAATTTGTTTTAATAATCTTTATTCAGGAAACCTGTCCCTTGCAGTACTCAAACAACAAGTAAATTACTCTCCGCCGCCATGATTAAACATATCTCGGCAGCATTTGATCTAATGACTGACCAAATAGCCCTCATTGTTATTCTCACACCTTAATCGCCTGAAACGAACCGGCGTACTAACCCATGCTACAGTTAGATAAGCTCGATATAATTAAGCAATCATGCCTTTTGTATTAGCTGTTTGACTTCAGTAGCGCCAAAGGCGCACATTGATCTAAAGCAGGTCTTCGGGTTTGGTTTGATCTTTTGTGGAGAGACTGAATTAATAGTTAATCAGTAGTCACCATTGCAGTAATTCTCCTATAAATATGTAAGAATTTTCAGTTGCCATTAGACCAGTTTTTTCGCTGCATGACGAAGACCATTACGTCGAAAGCGCTCCAGCAACTGACAGTGTAAGCTTTAATTTTATATATATATATAATAATCTTGTATTAATTGTTCTTATTTTTCAGTTTCTAAATTGTTTCAACACATATCGCTCTAGTTAATATTTGGTAGTTAACTTTTTTGAATCTTTCTGACTAAATTTGACATAAATCTATAAAAATTTGATTACGTTCTAAAAATGGCCAAGAATTTCAACGGCCCAGTGGGTAAAGGACGCAAATCTGGCAACCCAGCGTCCAACCTTTCATCAACCAAAGGTGCTCCTAACCAGTCTGTTCAGGCCTTTCAGAGACTGGTTAAGATGTACTTCAATGTGTTGCAATGCTTGCATCACTATGGTCTTTTACGAGAGCATTTGGCATCAGACTCTCTCCCAAAATCTCTCAGCATGAAAATGGAGGAGATGAACTCGTTTTTCTGCCCTGCCATACGAGATGACGACTTTTTGAAATCGACCAGCATGATAAACCAAATTTGGGCTCATAGCTGCTTAGAAAATTTAGTCAACCATTATCGAAGCAAATTGGACAAATTAAAGGCAGAGGTAAAAGAGGCCGAATCTAATGTAATTCTTGATCTACACAGAGCCAAAGGCATAGCATTGAAATGGGTAGGCAAAATTTTGGAAATAAATTGGCCACAACGACAATCACAAATTTTTGGAAATTTTTGGCAGAAATAGCTAGTGATGAGCAAAATAGAGTGATGTCAGTACCAAGACCGGTGGCCACACAAAGTACAGGTTCAGGTTCACATTCAACAGTGACTAACAAACGACAACGGTCACCAACCACCTTCACACCCTTGCCTACCACTTCCAAGCGGACGAATCTGTATACATCACCAACACCAGCACCTGGTGTTGATGATGTAACAGAGTCATGGCCGGCTCTCCCAAAGACAAATTCTCCTCCTGTGCGCCGTTGTCGGGTTGTTACTCACTGTTCCCCCAATCTACCACCTAGCAACTCTTCCTCATCTCTTCCACTATCTTCTCCTCGCCACCTTCTGACTCGATCTTCTCCTCTTCCTCCTTCTCCTCTCTCAATCCCGCCTCCTCCTCTTCCCGCTCAAACTTCTTCTCTTCATGCATCTCCTTTCTCAATCCCGCCTCCTGCTCTTCCTCCTACTCTTCATCTCTCTTCTCCTCACGCACCTTCTTCTGCTCCTCTTCCTCTGTCTCCGCCTCCTCTCCCTCCTATGGAGAATAATAGTAACCTGTCCGATAGGAAGTTTGCTAAGTACCGTCATCAATCGCATAGCAAGGGCCTGTGGAGGATCCCCAGAATCACCAAGAAGATTCTGATGATAGGGTCCTCTAATCTAGCCCGAATTGATTTAGACGTCCATCCTGACATCCAGGTTGAGTGCTATCCTGGTGCCGCATTATCACATTTCAGAACAATGGCTATGCGACACCAGGATGGCCCTAGCCCGGAGAAGATCATCTTGAATATTGGCATCAACTCCAAAAATGAGCATCCAACCAAAGCCTCAAGCCATTTACGGTTCATGGCTCGTGAATTTAAAAACACCTTTCCTAATGCGGAGTTGCACTTTGCTGAGATTAACTTCTCTGATAGCTTGTTAGACAGGCAAAGGTACTGTCTCAAGCGTATCAACGAATCAGCAAGGTCCAACTGCCATGTTGATACGGTCATCGCCAAAATTTCTGATGCCAATTTTCATGTTGAGAAGGATAGAATCCATTGGACGAAAGAAACAGCTAATTGTATTTATAACCATTGGTTGACGGTACTTGGTTTAAACTAAATGTGGGTCAAGGCAATAGCTCCCCTAACATAGGATTAGGAACAAACCTTGTCAATTTAGCAGCTGACTATGATCTCTCACCATCTGAAAAATCAATTCTCGATCGTGGTCTTACTTTTGTACCAACTCCAAAACCAAAAACAGGATTAGATTTGCTTTTAGACACAGGTCTTATTGAAGTAGCTAATTTTGGTCATTCAGTAAAAATAGCCCATCATTTTCGAAATTTAAATGGAGAGTCAAAACCATTCACTGGAAAATCCGGTTGGGACCCTCCAGATAAGCTAGTTGATGACAATATTAAAGCAACCATAAAAACGGTTGCTGGTATAGCCAGATCATTGCCAGTTAAAAACAATAAGCAAAACCTTTCATTTCTCGAACGACAGGCTATCAACAAATTACGTAGAAATCAAAATATTATTATAAATCCAGCCAATAAATGTTCAGCAACTGTGATTATGTCTAGAGAAAACTACATCTGCGAGGCCGAAAGGCAGTTAACTAACACCAGGCATTACAGAAAACTTGATAATTTAATTTGGCCTCAAAACCGACAAAATGTCATTGAAATACTTAATTCATTGCATACAGATAAGTACATCGATAAGAAACAGCTAAAGTATCTGCTAGGTGAGAATAATCCACAAAATCGGACATTTTATATCTTGCCTAAAATCCATAAACCTATCAGCAACTGGTTAGATCCATTGACACCACCTGGACGACCCATCATTTCAGACTGTGGCAGTGAGTCTTATGGCATTTCAGAATATATTGATTACTATTTAAAGCCCATTGCTAACAGACACAATAGCTTTCTCAAGAACACAGAACACTTTCTTTCAAAGTTGTCCAAATTGTCAGTTCCGAAAGATGCATATTTAGTCACATTAGACATAGATGCTATGTATACCAATATAGATATTGATGCTGGAGTCGATGCTATTAAGAATTCTTTTGTCAAATTTCCTGATCCAGATCGACCAGACACCTGAGCTTTCAAACTAACAATGAATATCATATCCGAACTAATATGCATTGTGATTCTGAGAATGTAGTTTATTTGTTCAATTGTGCCCTTTGCCAGAAACAGTATGTTGGTGAAACAAAAAATGCATTTAGAGTGCGTGCTAGACGCCACGTTTCTGATATTAACACCTCAGCAGATACGCCAATTGCTCAACATTTCCAACTTCCTGATCATTCAGTTGAACATCATTTTGAAATCATGCCAATAGAACAGATTCCGACCTTCGATAGTGAGGAAGAAACGAGTTCGTTTCGCAAAATCCGAGAGGGCCATTGGATTAGAACACTCCAAACAAAAGCACCATTTGGAATAAATGTAGATTCGGGAATATCACAAAAGAACAAAATTATCCCATTTCAACTCATATACAATAGACGTAATGTTGAATTAGCGAAAACCATGAAAGACGAATATTCACAGTTGCAATCTAAATTAAAGGAACCGATCAAAGCACGACCAGTAATAGCTTACAATAGAAATCCAAACCTGAAAGATTTGCTAGTAAGATCAAAGTTAGACCTTATAGTTCCTGATAACAATGACAAGGTTTCATCCCTCCCTACCTATTCTTAAATAAATCTAATCCCAACCAAAATCAATGGTGGGGCAACATGAAATCATATCCGTAGGACATCTTTTAAGTATGTGTCTGCAAAAGTGTGAGTGCGTGTGTGTGTGTGCGTGCGTGTGTTCGTTCGTTCGTTCGTTTGTTCTTGCATGCGTTCGTTTGTTCGTCCGTCCGGGCGTTTGTTCGTATGTGTGTATGTGTGTGGGTGTGTGCTCGTACATCCGTACGTGTGTGCATCTATACTTGCGTGGGTGTATGTGTGCGTGTGTATGTGGCTGCGGGTGCATTAATTCGTGAGTACATTAGGGCCTTGGTGTGTGCGTGCATGCATTCGTGCGTCCGTTCGTGCATGCGTTCATGCATGCATTTTTGCGTGCATTCGTGCATGTATTACTGTGTGCATGTATTATTGCATGCATTCGTGCATTCGTTCAGATGTGCGCGTGCGTGCGTGCGTGCGTGCGTGCGTGCGTGCGTGCGTGCGTGCGTGCGTGCGTGCGGTCGTGCTTGCGTGCGTGCGTATGTACGTGCGTATGTGTATATGTGTGCATTCGTGTGTGTGATTTCTCTATAATGTAGGATCAATCCCAGCCTTTACCTGTTAAAGCGACCTACTGATTAATTCACTTTACCCCAACTAATCTCAAGGGGGGACCACTCTAAGTAAATCTAAACTTGGTCTCGATAGGACAAATTTAGGCAAAGAAATTTTTAATTAAATTCCTGTGCCAATGCGGTTTTTTCAATGTAAAGACGGACTTGCTTGTGCCAGGCCTCCATATTTGTCCCAAATTAAACAATTTTAAACTGTTTATATGTACAAATAAACTGTCGGAATTGGTCTGCTGGTAGCTGATATTTCGTTTGCACGGTCGTCCATACGTGCAATCGTGCATGCATTCGTTCGTTCGTTCGTTCGTTCGTTCGTGCGGCCGTCCGTGCGTACGTGCGTGCACGCGTTCATATGTGCGTTTATTCATTCATTAATTCATTCATTCATTCATTCATTCATTCATTCATTCATTCATTCATTCATTCATTCATTCATTCATTCGTTCGTTCATCCACCTCTCTGTTCACTCATCCTGTCACCTGTCCTTGGCCTCTCTATTGGTTTACTGGTATGTGCCTCCCAGACATCAATTGATTGTCTATGTGGATGGACTGATGGATGGATTACTGGGTGGGTGGCCGGGTGGGTGCATGGATTGTTTGGACATATATGTTTGTAAAGGTACAAACCACCTCTCTTCCGCAACCACCTGCCGTATTTTATTCTTATATTTTCAACAGCTGCACCAACTCATTGCAAAGAAGCAATTAGCACTTTGCAATGACTAAGTGAATAAATTAAAACAAAATTCGGAAATGAAATTGTAGCTTTCACCCATTTGCCTATTCATTTGCCTATTCATTTGCCTATTCATTTTTTCAGTCGTCTAGTCACCCACCGGGTGTCTGTCTATCAGTTTACAAATCTGTTCTCCCCTTAATCAAGTATTTGTTTAGGTGGATGGCAGGATGGACTGATGGATGGATTAATATGCTGGTGTCTTGGCGGGTGAATGAGTGCATGGGTTGTTGGACATATAAGCTTACAATGCTCAAACAACCTGTGACTTACAACCACCTCTCTTTAGAAGGAATCTCACTAGACCTACAACATTCAGTCAATCCACAATGGATCATCCTATGTCAGAAAGACCTGCTCAAAACTATTTGTTTATTCCTATTTTCGAACACATGGCAACGCCAACTTATTACAAAGAAGTAATCAATGCTTTGTAATGACTGAGTGAACCGATTTGCCCAGATCAAAAAACTGTATAACTCCTAACTGTCAAAATGTGTTCCTATTTTCGAACACACGGCAACGCCAACTTATTTCAAAGAATTATCAACGCTTTCTGATGACTGAGTGAACTGATTCGCCAAGATCAAATAACTGTATAACTTGTCAGAATTTGTTTTAATAATCTTTATTCAGGAAACCTGTCCCTTGCAGTACTCAAACAACAAGTAAATTACTCTCCGCCGCCATGATTAAACATATCTCGGCAGCATTTGATCTAATGACTGACCAAATAGCCCTCATTGTTATTCTCACACCTTAATCGCCTGAAACGAACCGGCGTACTAACCCATGCTACAGTTAGATAAGCTCGATATAATTAAGCAATCATGCCTTTTGTATTAGCTGTTTGACTTCAGTAGCGCCAAAGGCGCACATTGATCTAAAGCAGGTCTTCGGGTTTGGTTTGATCTTTTGTGGAGAGACTGAATTAATAGTTAATCAGTAGTCACCATTGCAGTAATTCTCCTATAAATATGTAAGAATTTTCAGTTGCCATTAGACCAGTTTTTTCGCTGCATGACGAAGACCATTACGTCGAAAGCGCTCCAGCAACTGACAGTGTAAGCTTTAATTTTATATATATATATAATAATCTTGTATTAATTGTTCTTATTTTTCAGTTTCTAAATTGTTTCAACACATATCGCTCTAGTTAATATTTGGTAGTTAACTTTTTTGAATCTTTCTGACTAAATTTGACATAAATCTATAAAAATTTGATTACGTTCTAAAAATGGCCAAGAATTTCAACGGCCCAGTGGGTAAAGGACGCAAATCTGGCAACCCAGCGTCCAACCTTTCATCAACCAAAGGTGCTCCTAACCAGTCTGTTCAGGCCTTTCAGAGACTGGTTAAGATGTACTTCAATGTGTTGCAATGCTTGCATCACTATGGTCTTTTACGAGAGCATTTGGCATCAGACTCTCTCCCAAAATCTCTCAGCATGAAAATGGAGGAGATGAACTCGTTTTTCTGCCCTGCCATACGAGATGACGACTTTTTGAAATCGACCAGCATGATAAACCAAATTTGGGCTCATAGCTGCTTAGAAAATTTAGTCAACCATTATCGAAGCAAATTGGACAAATTAAAGGCAGAGGTAAAAGAGGCCGAATCTAATGTAATTCTTGATCTACACAGAGCCAAAGGCATAGCATTGAAATGGGGTAGGCAAAATTTTGGAAATAAATTGGCCACAACGACAATCACAAATTTTTGGAAATTTTTGGCAGAAATAGCTAGTGATGAGCAAAATAGAGTGATGTCAGTACCAAGACCGGTGGCCACACAAAGTACAGGTTCAGGTTCACATTCAACAGTGACTAACAAACGACAACGGTCACCAACCACCTTCACACCCTCGCCTACCACTTCCAAGCGGACGAATCTGTATACATCACCAACACCAGCACCTGGTGTTGATGATGTAACAGAGTCATGGCCGGCTCTCCCAAAGACAAATTCTCTTCCTGTGCGCCGTTGTCGGGTTGTTACTCACTGTTCCCCCAATCTACCACCTAGCAACTCTTCCTCATCTCTTCCACTATCTTCTCCTCGCCACCTTCTGACTCGATCTTCTCCTCTTCCTCCTTCTCCTCTCTCAATCCCGCCTCCTCCTCTTCCCGCTCAAACTTCTTCTCTTCATGCATCTCCTTTCTCAATCCCGCCTCCTGCTCTTCCTCCTACTCTTCATCTCTCTTCTCCTCACGCACCTTCTTCTGCTCCTCTTCCTCTGTCTCCGCCTCCTCTCCCTCCTATGGAGAATAATAGTAACCTGTCCGATAGGAAGTTTGCTAAGTACCGTCATCAATCGCATAGCAAGGGCCTGTGGAGGATCCCCAGAATCACCAAGAAGATTCTGATGATAGGGTCCTCTAATCTAGCCCGAATTGATTTAGATGTCCATCCTGACATCCAGGTTGAGTGCTATCCTGGTGCCGCATTATCACATTTCAGAACAATGGCTATGCGACACCAGGATGGCCCTAGCCCGGAGAAGATCATCTTGAATATTGGCATCAACTCCAAAAATGAGCATCCAACCAAAGCCTCAAGCCATTTACGGTTCATGGCTCGTGAATTTAAAAACACCTTTCCTAATGCGGAGTTGCACTTTGCTGAGATTAACTTCTCTGATAGCTTGTTAGACAGGCAAAGGTACTGTCTCAAGCGTATCAACGAATCAGCAAGGTCCAACTGCCATGTTGATACGGTCATCGCCAAAATTTCTGATGCCAATTTTCATGTTGAGAAGGATAGAATCCATTGGACGAAAGAAACAGCTAATTGTATTTATAACCATTGGTTGACGGTACTTGGTTTAAACTAAATGTGGGTCAAGGCAATAGCTCCCCTAACATAGGATTAGGAACAAACCTTGTCAATTTAGCAGCTGACTATGATCTCTCACCATCTGAAAAATCAATTCTCGATCGTGGTCTTACTTTTGTACCAACTCCAAAACCAAAAACAGGATTAGATTTGCTTTTAGACACAGGTCTTATTGAAGTAGCTAATTTTGGTCATTCAGTAAAAATAGCCCATCATTTTCGAAATTTAAATGGAGAGTCAAAACCATTCACTGGAAAATCCGGTTGGGACCCTCCAGATAAGCTAGTTGATGACAATATTAAAGCAACCATAAAAACGGTTGCTGGTATAGCCAGATCATTGCCAGTTAAAAACAATAAGCAAAACCTTTCATTTCTCGAACGACAGGCTATCAACAAATTACGTAGAAATCAAAATATTATTATAAATCCAGCCAATAAATGTTCAGCAACTGTGATTATGTCTAGAGAAAACTACATCTGCGAGGCCGAAAGGCAGTTAACTAACACCAGGCATTACAGAAAACTTGATAATTTAATTTGGCCTCAAAACCGACAAAATGTCATTGAAATACTTAATTCATTGCATACAGATAAGTACATCGATAAGAAACAGCTAAAGTATCTGCTAGGTGAGAATAATCCACAAAATCGGACATTTTATATCTTGCCTAAAATCCATAAACCTATCAGCAACTGGTTAGATCCATTGACACCACCTGGACGACCCATCATTTCAGACTGTGGCAGTGAGTCTTATGGCATTTCAGAATATATTGATTACTATTTAAAGCCCATTGCTAACAGACACAATAGCTTTCTCAAGAACACAGAACACTTTCTTTCAAAGTTGTCCAAATTGTCAGTTCCGAAAGATGCATATTTAGTCACATTAGACATAGATGCTATGTATACCAATATAGATATTGATGCTGGAGTCGATGCTATTAAGAATTCTTTTGTCAAATTTCCTGATCCAGATCGACCAGACACCTGAGCTTTCAAACTAACAATGAATATCATATCCGAACTAATATGCATTGTGATTCTGAGAATGTAGTTTATTTGTTCAATTGTGCCCTTTGCCAGAAACAGTATGTTGGTGAAACAAAAAATGCATTTAGAGTGCGTGCTAGACGCCACGTTTCTGATATTAACACCTCAGCAGATACGCCAATTGCTCAACATTTCCAACTTCCTGATCATTCAGTTGAACATCATTTTGAAATCATGCCAATAGAACAGATTCCGACCTTCGATAGTGAGGAAGAAACGAGTTCGTTTCGCAAAATCCGAGAGGGCCATTGGATTAGAACACTCCAAACAAAAGCACCATTTGGAATAAATGTAGATTCGGGAATATCACAAAAGAACAAAATTATCCCATTTCAACTCATATACAATAGACGTAATGTTGAATTAGCGAAAACCATGAAAGACGAATATTCACAGTTGCAATCTAAATTAAAGGAACCGATCAAAGCACGACCAGTAATAGCTTACAATAGAAATCCAAACCTGAAAGATTTGCTAGTAAGATCAAAGTTAGACCTTATAGTTCCTGATAACAATGACAAGGTTTCATCCCTCTCTACCTATTCTTAAATAAATCTAATCCCAACCAAAATCAATGGTGGGGCAACATGAAATCATATCCGTAGGACATCTTTTAAGTATGTGTCTGCAAAAGTGTGAGTGCGTGTGTGTGTGTGCGTGCGTGTGTTCGTTCGTTCGTTCGTTCGTTCTTGCATGCGTTCGTTTGTTCGTCCGTCCGGGCGTTTGTTCGTATGTGTGTATGTGTGTGGGTGTGTGCTCGTACATCCGTACGTGTGTGCATCTATACTTGCGTGGGTGTATGTGTGCGTGTGTATGTGGCTGCGGGTGCATTAATTCGTGAGTACATTAGGGCCTTGGTGTGTGCGTGCATGCATTCGTGCGTCCGTTCGTGCATGCGTTCATGCATGCATTTTTGCGTGCATTCGTGCATGTATTACTGTGTGCATGTATTATTGCATGCATTCGTGCATTCGTTCAGATGTGCGCGTGCGTGCGTGCGTGCGTGCGTGCGTGCGTGCGTGCGTGCGTGCGTGCGTGCGTGCGTGCGGTCGTGCTTGCGTGCGTGCGTATGTACGTGCGTATGTGTATATGTGTGCATTCGTGTGTGTGATTTCTCTATAATGTAGGATCAATCCCAGCCTTTACCTGTTAAAGCGACCTACTGATTAATTCACTTTACCCCAACTAATCTCAAGGGGGGACCACTCTAAGTAAATCTAAACTTGGTCTCGATAGGACAAATTTAGGCAAAGAAATTTTTAATTAAATTCCTGTGCCAATGCGGTTTTTTCAATGTAAAGACGGACTTGCTTGTGCCAGGCCTCCATATTTGTCCCAAATTAAACAATTTTAAACTGTTTATATGTACAAATAAACTGTCGGAATTGGTCTGCTGGTAGCTGATATTTCGTTTGCACGGTCGTCCATACGTGCAATCGTGCATGCATTCGTTCGTTCGTTCGTTCGTTCGTGCGGCCGTCCGTGCGTACGTGCGTGCACGCGTTCATATGTGCGTTTATTCATTCATTAATTCATTCATTCATTCATTCATTCATTCATTCATTCATTCATTCATTCATTCATTCGTTCGTTCATCCACCTCTCTGTTCACTCATCCTGTCACCTGTCCTTGGCCTCTCTATTGGTTTACTGGTATGTGCCTCCCAGACATCAATTGATTGTCTATGTGGATGGACTGATGGATGGATTACTGGGTGGGTGGCCGGGTGGGTGCATGGATTGTTTGGACATATATGTTTGTAAAGGTACAAACCACCTCTCTTCCGCAACCACCTGCCGTATTTTATTCTTATATTTTCAACAGCTGCACCAACTCATTGCAAAGAAGCAATTAGTGCTTTGCAATGACTAAGTGAATAAATTAAAACAAAATTCGGAAATGAAATTGTAGCTTTCACCCATTTGCCTATTCATTTGCCTATTCATTTGCCTATTCATTTTTTCAGTCGTCTAGTCACCCACCGGGTGTCTGTCTATCAGTTTACAAATCTGTTCTCCCCTTAATCAAGTATTTGTTTAGGTGGATGGCAGGATGGACTGATGGATGGATTAATATGCTGGTGTCTTGGCGGGTGAATGAGTGCATGGGTTGTTGGACATATAAGCTTACAATGCTCAAACAACCTGTGACTTACAACCACCTCTCTTTAGAAGGAATCTCACTAGACCTACAACATTCAGTCAATCCACAATGGATCATCCTATGTCAGAAAGACCTGCTCAAAACTATTTGTTTATTCCTATTTTCGAACACATGGCAACGCCAACTTATTACAAAGAAGTAATCAATGCTTTGTAATGACTGAGTGAACCGATTTGCCCAGATCAAAAAACTGTATAACTCCTAACTGTCAAAATGTATTCCTATTTTCGAACACACGGCAACGCCAACTTATTTCAAAGAATTATCAACGCTTTCTGATGACTGAGTGAACTGATTCGCCAAGATCAAATAACTGTATAACTTGTCAGAATTTGTTTTAATAATCTTTATTCAGGAAACCTGTCCCTTGCAGTACTCAAACAACAAGTAAATTACTCTCCGCCGCCATGATTAAACATATCTCGGCAGCATTTGATCTAATGACTGACCAAATAGCCCTCATTGTTATTCTCACACCTTAATCGCCTGAAACGAACCGGCGTACTAACCCATGCTACAGTTAGATAAGCTCGATATAATTAAGCAATCATGCCTTTTGTATTAGCTGTTTGACTTCAGTAGCGCCAAAGGCGCACATTGATCTAAAGCAGGTCTTCGGGTTTGGTTTGATCTTTTGTGGAGAGACTGAATTAATAGTTAATCAGTAGTCACCATTGCAGTAATTCTCCTATAAATATGTAAGAATTTTCAGTTGCCATTAGACCAGTTTTTTCGCTGCATGACGAAGACCATTACGTCGAAAGCGCTCCAGCAACTGACAGTGTAAGCTTTAATTTTATATATATATATAATAATCTTGTATTAATTGTTCTTATTTTTCAGTTTCTAAATTGTTTCAACACATATCGCTCTAGTTAATATTTGGTAGTTAACTTTTTTGAATCTTTCTGACTAAATTTGACATAAATCTATAAAAATTTGATTACGTTCTAAAAATGGCCAAGAATTTCAACGGCCCAGTGGGTAAAGGACGCAAATCTGGCAACCCAGCGTCCAACCTTTCATCAACCAAAGGTGCTCCTAACCAGTCTGTTCAGGCCTTTCAGAGACTGGTTAAGATGTACTTCAATGTGTTGCAATGCTTGCATCACTATGGTCTTTTACGAGAGCATTTGGCATCAGACTCTCTCCCAAAATCTCTCAGCATGAAAATGGAGGAGATGAACTCGTTTTTCTGCCCTGCCATACGAGATGACGACTTTTTGAAATCGACCAGCATGATAAACCAAATTTGGGCTCATAGCTGCTTAGAAAATTTAGTCAACCATTATCGAAGCAAATTGGACAAATTAAAGGCAGAGGTAAAAGAGGCCGAATCTAATGTAATTCTTGATCTACACAGAGCCAAAGGCATAGCATTGAAATGGGGTAGGCAAAATTTTGGAAATAAATTGGCCACAACGACAATCACAAATTTTTGGAAATTTTTGGCAGAAATAGCTAGTGATGAGCAAAATAGAGTGATGTCAGTACCAAGACTGGTGGCCACACAAAGTACAGGTTCAGGTTCACATTCAACAGTGACTAACAAACGACAACGGTCACCAACCACCTTCACACCCTCGCCTACCACTTCCAAGCGGACGAATCTGTATACATCACCAACACCAGCACCTGGTGTTGATGATGTAACAGAGTCATGGCCGGCTCTCCCAAAGACAAATTCTCTTCCTGTGCGCCGTTGTCGGGTTGTTACTCACTGTTCCCCCAATCTACCACCTAGCAACTCTTCCTCATCTCTTCCACTATCTTCTCCTCGCCACCTTCTGACTCGATCTTCTCCTCTTCCTCCTTCTCCTCTCTCAATCCCGCCTCCTCCTCTTCCCGCTCAAACTTCTTCTCTTCATGCATCTCCTTTCTCAATCCCGCCTCCTGCTCTTCCTCCTACTCTTCATCTCTCTTCTCCTCACGCACCTTCTTCTGCTCCTCTTCCTCTGTCTCCGCCTCCTCTCCCTCCTATGGAGAATAATAGTAACCTGTCCGATAGGAAGTTTGCTAAGTACCGTCATCAATCGCATAGCAAGGGCCTGTGGAGGATCCCCAGAATCACCAAGAAGATTCTGATGATAGGGTCCTCTAATCTAGCCCGAATTGATTTAGACGTCCATCCTGACATCCAGGTTGAGTGCTATCCTGGTGCCGCATTATCACATTTCAGAACAATGGCTATGTGACACCAGGATGGCCCTAGCCCGGAGAAGATCATCTTGAATATTGGCATCAACTCCAAAAATGAGCATCCAACCAAAGCCTCAAGCCATTTACGGTTCATGGCTCGTGAATTTAAAAACACCTTTCCTAATGCGGAGTTGCACTTTGCTGAGATTAACTTCTCTGATAGCTTGTTAGACAGGCAAAGGTACTGTCTCAAGCGTATCAACGAATCAGCAAGGTCCAACTGCCATGTTGATACGGTCATCGCCAAAATTTCTGATGCCAATTTTCATGTTGAGAAGGATAGAATCCATTGGACGAAAGAAACAGCTAATTGTATTTATAACCATTGGTTGACGGTACTTGGTTTAAACTAAATGTGGGTCAAGGCAATAGCTCCCCTAACATAGGATTAGGAACAAACCTTGTCAATTTAGCAGCTGACTATGATCTCTCACCATCTGAAAAATCAATTCTCGATCGTGGTCTTACTTTTGTACCAACTCCAAAACCAAAAACAGGATTAGATTTGCTTTTAGACACAGGTCTTATTGAAGTAGCTAATTTTGGTCATTCAGTAAAAATAGCCCATCATTTTCGAAATTTAAATGGAGAGTCAAAACCATTCACTGGAAAATCCGGTTGGGACCCTCCAGATAAGCTAGTTGATGACAATATTAAAGCAACCATAAAAACGGTTGCTGGTATAGCCAGATCATTGCCAGTTAAAAACAATAAGCAAAACCTTTCATTTCTCGAACGACAGGCTATCAACAAATTACGTAGAAATCAAAATATTATTATAAATCCAGCCAATAAATGTTCAGCAACTGTGATTATGTCTAGAGAAAACTACATCTGCGAGGCCGAAAGGCAGTTAACTAACACCAGGCATTACAGAAAACTTGATAATTTAATTTGGCCTCAAAACCGACAAAATGTCATTGAAATACTTAATTCATTGCATACAGATAAGTACATCGATAAGAAACAGCTAAAGTATCTGCTAGGTGAGAATAATCCACAAAATCGGACATTTTATATCTTGCCTAAAATCCATAAACCTATCAGCAACTGGTTAGATCCATTGACACCACCTGGACGACCCATCATTTCAGACTGTGGCAGTGAGTCTTATGGCATTTCAGAATATATTGATTACTATTTAAAGCCCATTGCTAACAGACACAATAGCTTTCTCAAGAACACAGAACACTTTCTTTCAAAGTTGTCCAAATTGTCAGTTCCGAAAGATGCATATTTAGTCACATTAGACATAGATGCTATGTATACCAATATAGATATTGATGCTGGAGTCGATGCTATTAAGAATTCTTTTGTCAAATTTCCTGATCCAGATCGACCAGACACCTGAGCTTTCAAACTAACAATGAATATCATATCCGAACTAATATGCATTGTGATTCTGAGAATGTAGTTTATTTGTTCAATTGTGCCCTTTGCCAGAAACAGTATGTTGGTGAAACAAAAAATGCATTTAGAGTGCGTGCTAGACGCCACGTTTCTGATATTAACACCTCAGCAGATACGCCAATTGCTCAACATTTCCAACTTCCTGATCATTCAGTTGAACATCATTTTGAAATCATGCCAATAGAACAGATTCCGACCTTCGATAGTGAGGAAGAAACGAGTTCGTTTCGCAAAATCCGAGAGGGCCATTGGATTAGAACACTCCAAACAAAAGCACCATTTGGAATAAATGTAGATTCGGGAATATCACAAAAGAACAAAATTATCCCATTTCAACTCATATACAATAGACGTAATGTTGAATTAGCGAAAACCATGAAAGACGAATATTCACAGTTGCAATCTAAATTAAAGGAACCGATCAAAGCACGACCAGTAATAGCTTACAATAGAAATCCAAACCTGAAAGATTTGCTAGTAAGATCAAAGTTAGACCTTATAGTTCCTGATAACAATGACAAGGTTTCATCCCTCCCTACCTATTCTTAAATAAATCTAATCCCAACCAAAATCAATGGTGGGGCAACATGAAATCATATCCGTAGGACATCTTTTAAGTATGTGTCTGCAAAAGTGTGAGTGCGTGTGTGTGTGTGCGTGCGTGTGTTCGTTCGTTCGTTCGTTCGTTCTTGCATGCGTTCGTTTGTTCGTCCGTCCGGGCGTTTGTTCGTATGTGTGTATGTGTGTGGGTGTGTGCTCGTACATCCGTACGTGTGTGCATCTATACTTGCGTGGGTGTATGTGTGCGTGTGTATGTGGCTGCGGGTGCATTAATTCGTGAGTACATTAGGGCCTTGGTGTGTGCGTGCATGCATTCGTGCGTCCGTTCGTGCATGCGTTCATGCATGCATTTTTGCGTGCATTCGTGCATGTATTACTGTGTGCATGTATTATTGCATGCATTCGTGCATTCGTTCAGATGTGCGCGTGCGTGCGTGCGTGCGTGCGTGCGTGCGTGCGTGCGGTCGTGCTTGCGTGCGTGCGTATGTACGTGCGTATGTGTATATGTGTGCATTCGTGTGTGTGATTTCTCTATAATGTAGGATCAATCCCAGCCTTTACCTGTTAAAGCGACCTACTGATTAATTCACTTTACCCCAACTAATCTCAAGGGGGGACCACTCTAAGTAAATCTAAACTTGGTCTCGATAGGACAAATTTAGGCAAAGAAATTTTTAATTAAATTCCTGTGCCAATGCGGTTTTTTCAATGTAAAGACGGACTTGCTTGTGCCAGGCCTCCATATTTGTCCCAAATTAAACAATTTTAAACTGTTTATATGTACAAATAAACTGTCGGAATTGGTCTGCTGGTAGCTGATATTTCGTTTGCACGGTCGTCCATACGTGCAATCGTGCATGCATTCGTTCGTTCGTTCGTTCGTTCGTTCGTGCGGCCGTCCGTGCGTACGTGCGTGCACGCGTTCATATGTGCGTTTATTCATTCATTAATTAATTCATTCATTCATTCATTCATTCATTCATTCATTCGTTCGTTCATCCACCTCTCTGTTCACTCATCCTGTCACCTGTCCTTGGCCTCTCTATTGGTTTACTGGTATGTGCCTCCCAGACATCAATTGATTGTCTATGTGGATGGACTGATGGATGGATTACTGGGTGGGTGGCCGGTTGGGTGCATGGATTGTTTGGACATATATGTTTGTAAAGGTACAAACCACCTCTCTTCCGCAACCAGCTGCCGTATTTTATTCTTATATTTTCAACATCCGCACCAACTCATTGCAAAGAAGCAATTAGCGCTTTGCAATGACTAAGTGAATAAATTAAAACAAAATTCGGAAATGAAATTGTAGCTTTTACCCATTTGCCTATTCATTTGCCTATTCATTTTTTCAGTCGTCTAGTCACCCACCGGGTGTCTGTCTATCAGTTTACAAATCTGTTCTCCCCTTAATCAAGTATTTGTTTAGGTGGATGGCAGGATGGACTGATGGATGGATTAATATGCTGGTGTCTGGGCGGGTGAATGAGTGCATGGGTTGTTGGACATATAAGCTTACAAAGCTCAAACAACCTGTGACTTACAACCACCTCTCTTTAGAAGGAATCTCACTAGACCTACAACATTCAGTCAATCCACAATGGATCATCCTATGTCAGAAAAACCGCTCAAAACTATTTGTTTATTCCTATTTTCGAACACATGGCAACGCCAACTTATTACAAAGAAGTAATCAATGCTTTGTAATGACTGAGTGAACCGATTTGCCCAGATAAAAAAACTGTATAACTCCTCACTGTCAAAATTTGTTCCTATTTTCGAAAACACGGCAACGCCAACTTATTTCAAAGAAGTAATCAACGCTTTCTAATGACTGAGTGAACCGATTCGCCAAGATCAAATAACTGTATAACTTGTCAGAATTTGTTTTAATAATCTTTATTCAGGAAACCTGTCCCTTGCAGTACTCAAACAACAAGTAAATTACTCTCCGCCGCATGATTAAACATATCTCGGCAGCATTTGATCTAATGACTGACCAAATAGCCCTCATTGTTATTCTCACACCTTAATCGCCTGAAACGAACCGGCGTACTACCCCATGCTACAGTTAGATAAGCTCGATATAATTAAGCAATCTCGCCTTTTGTATTAGCTGTTTGACTTCAGTAGCGCCAAAGGCGCACATTGATCTAAAGCAGGTCTTCGGGTTTGGTTTGATCTTTTGTGGAGAGACTGAATTAATAGTTAATCAGTAGTCACCATTGCAGTAATTCTCCTATAAATATGTAAGAATTATCAGTTGCCATTAGACCAGTTTTTTCGCTGCATGACGAAGACCATTACGTCGAGAGCGCTCCAGCAACTGACAGTGTAAGCTTTAATTTTATATATATATAATAATCTTGTATTAATTGTTCTTATTTTTCAGTTTCTAAATTGTTTCAACACATATCGCTCTAGTTAATATTTGGTAGTTAACTTTTTTTAATCTTTCCGACTAAATTTGACATAAATCTATAGAAATCTGATTACGTTCTAAAAATGGCCAAGAATTTCAACGGCCCAGTGGGTAAAGGACGCAAATCTGGCAACCCAGCGTCCAACCTTTCATCAACCAAAAGTGCTCCTAACCAGTCTCTTCAGGCCTTTCAGAGACTGGTTAAGATGTACTTCCATGTGTTGCAATGCTTGCATCACTATGGTCTTTTACGAGAGCATTTGGCATCAGACTCTCTCCCAAAATCTCTCAGCATGAAAATGGAGGAGATGAACTCGTTTTTCTGCCCTGCCTTACGAGATGACGAATTTTTTAAATCGACCAGCATGATAAACCAAATTTGGGCTCATAGCTGCTTAGAAAATTTAATCAACCATTATCGAAGCAAATTGGACAAATTAAAGGCAGAGGTAAAAGTGGCCGAATCTAATGTAATTCTTGATCTACACAGAGCCAAAGGCATAGCATTGAAATGAGGTAGGCAAAATTTTGGAAATAAATTGGCCACAACGACAATCTCAAATTTTTGGAAATTTTTGGCAGAAATAGCTAGTGATGAGCAAAATAGAGTGATGTCAGTACCAACACCGGCGGCCACACCAAGTACAGGTTCAGGTTCACATTCAACAGTGACTAACAAACGACAACGGTCACCAACCACCTTCACACCCTCGCCTACCACTTCCAAGCGGACGAATCTGTATACATCACCAACACCAGCACCTGGTGTTGATGATGTAACAGAGTCATGGCCGGCTCTCCCAAAGACAAATTCTCCTCCTGTGCGCCGTTGTCGGGTTGTTGCTCACTGTTCCCCCAATCTACCACCTAGCAACTCTTCCTCATCTCTTCCACTATCTTCTCCTCGCCACCTTCTGACTCGAACTTCTCCTCCTCCTCCTTCTCCTCTCTCAATCCCGCCTCCTCCTCTTCCGGCTCAAACTTCTTCTCTTCATGCATCTCCTTTCTCAATCCCGCCTCCTGCTCTTCCTCCTACTCTTCATCTCTCTTCTCCTCACGCACCTTCTTCTGCTCCTCTTCCTCTGTCTCCGCCTCCTCTCCCTCCTATGGAGAATAATAGTAACCTGTCCGATAGGAAGTTTGCTAAGTACCGTCATCAATCGCATAGTAAGGGCCTGTGGAGGATCCCCAGAATCACCAAGAAGATTCTGATAATAGGGTCCTCTAATCTAGCCCGAATTGATTTAGACGTCCATCCTGACATCCAGGTTGAGTGCTATCCTGGTGCCGCATTATCACATTTCAGAACAATGGCTATGCGAGACCAGGATGGCCCTAGCCCGGAGAAGATCATCTTGAATATTGGCATCAACTCCAAAAATGAGCATCCAACCAAAGTCTCAAGCCATTTACGGTTCATGGCGCGTGAATTTAAAAACACCTTCCCTAATGCGGAGTTGCACTTTGCTGAGATTAACTTCTCTGATAGCTTGTCAGACAGGCAAAGGTACTGTCTCAAGCGTATCAACGAATCAGCAAGGTCCAACTGCCACGTTGATAAGGTCATCCCCAAAATTTCTGATGCCAATTTTCATGTTGAGAAGGATAGAATCCATTGGACGAAAGAAACAGCTAATTGTATTTATAACCATTGGTTGACGGTACTTGGTTTAAACTAAATGTGGGTCAAGGCAATAGCTCCCCTAACATAGGATTAGGAACAAACCTTGTCAATTTAGCAGCTGACTATGATCTCTCACCATCTGAAAAATCAATTCTCGATCGTGGTCTTACTTTTGTACCAACTCCAAACCAAAAACAGGATTAGATTTGCTTTTAGACACAGGTCTTATTGAAGTAGCTAATTTTGGTCATTCAGTAAAAATAGCCCATCATTTTCGAAATTTAAATGGAGAGTCAAAACCATTCACTGGAAAATCCGGTTGGGACCCTCCAGATAGGCTAGTTGATGACAATATTAAAGCAACCATAAAAACGGTTGCTGGTATAGCCAGATCATTGCCAGTTAAAAACAATAAGCAAAACCTTTCATTTCTCGAACGACGGCTATCAACAAATTACGTAGCAATCAAAATATTATTATAAAACCAGCCGATAAAGGTTCAGCAACTGTGATTATGTCTAGAGAAAACTACATCCACGAGGCCGAAAGGCAGTTAACTAACACCAGGCATTACAGAAAACTTGATAATTTAATTTCGCCTCAAAACCGACAAAATTTCATTGAAATACTTAATTCATTGCATACAGATAAGTACATCGATAAGAAACAGCTAAAGTATCTGCTAGGTGAGAATAATCCACAAAATCGGACATTTTATATCTTGCCTAAAATCCATAAACCTATCAGCAACTGGTGAGATCCATTGACACCACCTGGACGACCCATCATTTCAGACTGTGGCAGTGAGTCTTATCGCATTTCAGAATATATTGATTACTATTTAAAGCCCATTGCTAATAGACACAAGAGCTTTCTCAAGAACACAGAACACTTTCTTTCAAAGTTATCCAAATTGTCAGTTCCGAAAGATGCATATTTAGTCACATTAGACATAGATGCTATGTATACCAATATAGATATTGATGCTGGAGTCAACGCTATTAAGAAATCTTTTGTCAAATTTCCTGATCCAGATCGACCAGACACGGAAATTCTAAAATTATTAGAGCTAAGTCTTAAAGGAAACGATTTCCAATTTAATGGTGAAAATTACCTTCAAATCTGTGGATGCGCAATCGGTAAACGATTCAGCCCAAATTTTGCCACGATTTATGTTGCGGAGTGGGAAGAGGAGGCACTGAACAAATCAACCAAAAGGCCTCTTCTTTACCTCAGATATCTAGATGACATCTTCATAATTTGGCAACATTCAGAAGAAGACTTTTGGGAATTTTTTCGCATTTTAAATAACCAAGATTCAAACATCAAGCTAAAAGCTACTATTAGTGGAACATCGGTTGACTTTTTAGATGTCACGATCTATAAGGGTCCTCAATTTGATTCCTCTGGAAAATTAGAATATAAAGTATTCTTTAAGCCAACAGACTCACATCAGCTGCTTCACAAAAAATCATTTCATCCTCCACACACATTTAAAGGTTTGATCAAATCGCAAATCATAAGATTTCTTCAAAACTCTAGTAACAGGCAAAATCTGAATAGTGCATGCCCTACTCTGTTTGATGCTTTGAAAGCACGAGGCTATTCAGCCCGTTTTCTTCGAAAAATTAAAGCAGACACCGTCAATGAGCTTGAAAATCTAAAACCTCATAGCGGACCAGAGTTTGAACCTGTCCAAATTAAACACAATAAACCAATCATGTGTGATAGATCAGTTTCTAAATGCGACAAAAATAGATGCAAAGTAAACAACTATATTGTAAACCAACAAACATTCCTGAGCTTTCAAACTAAGAATGAATATCATATCCGAACTAATATGCATTGTGATTCTGAGAATGTCGTCTATTTGATCAATTGTGCCCTTTGCCAGAAACAGTATGTTGGTGAAACAAAAAATGCATTTAGAGTGCGTGCTAGACGCCACGTTTCTGATATTAACACCTCAGCAGATACGCCAATTGCTCAACATTTCCAACCTCCTGATCATTCAGTTGAACATCATTTTGAAATCATGCCAATAGAACAGATTCCGACCTTCGATAGTGAGGAAGAAACGAGTTCGTTTCGCAAAATCCGAGAAGGCCATTGGATTAGAACACTCCAAACAAAAGCACCATTTGGCATAAATGTAGATTCGGGAATATCACAAAAGAACAAAATTATCCCATTTCAACTCATATACAATAGACGTAATGTTGAATTAGCGAAAACCATGAAAGACGAATATTCACAGTTGCAATCTAAATTAAAGGAACCGATCAAAGCACGACCAATAATAGCTTACAATAGAAATCCAAGCCTGAAAGATTTGCTAGTAAGATCAAAGTTAGACCGTATAGTTCCTGATAACTATGACAAGGTTTCATCCCTCCCTACCTATTCTTAAATAAATCTAATCCCAACCAAAATCAATGGTGGGGCAACATGAAATCATATCCGTAGGACATCTTTTAATTTTGTGTCTGCAAAAGTGCGTTCGTTCGTTCGTTCGTTCGTTCGTTCGTTCGTTCGTTCGTTCGTTCGTTCGTTCGTTCGTTCGTTCGTTCGTTCGTTCGTTCGTTCGTTCGTTCGTTCGTTCGTTCGTTCGTTCGTTCGTTCGTTCGTTCGTGCATGCGTTCGTTCGTTCGTGCGTCCGGGCGTTCGTTCGTTCGTGCGTCCGGGCGTTTGTTCGTATGTGAGTGGGTGTGTGCTCGTACATCGTACGTGTGTGCATCTATACTTGCGTGGGTGTATGTGTGCGTGTGTATGTGGGTGTGGGTGCATTAATTCGTGAGTACATTAGTGCCTGGGTGTGTGCGTGCATGCATTCGTGCGTCCGATCGTGCATGCGTTCATGCATGCGTTATTGCGTGCATTCATGCATGTATTACTGTGTGCATGTATTATTGCGTGCATTCGTTCAGGTGCGTGCGTGCGTGCGTGCGTGCGTGCGTGCGTGTGTGTGTGTGTGTGTGTGTGTGTGTGTGTGTGTGTGTGTGTGTGTACGTACGTACGTACGTACGTACGTACGTGTGTGTGTGCATTCGTGTGTGTGCATTCGTGTGTGTGATTCCTCTATAATGTAGGGTCAATCCCAGCCTTTACCTGTTAAAGCGACTTACTGATTAATTCACTTTACCCCAACTAATCTCAAGGGGGGACCACTCTAAGTAAATCTAAACTTGGTCTCGATAGGACAAATTTAGGCAAAGAAATTTTAAATTAAATTCCTGTGCCAATGCGGTTTTTTCAATGTAAAGACAGACAGACAGACAGACAGACAGACAGACAGACAGACGGGCCCAAATGCAATGCCCTCTGCCTCCACCTTCGGTGTTGCAAGGGTAATGATGCTATAAGCTTTAGTATACTTGACTTAGGGTTCCACAGCAGCTGATAATCTCAAGGGTGGACCACTCTAAGTAAATCTAAACTTGGTCTCGATAGGACAAATTTAGGTAAAGAAATTTTTAATTAAATTCCTCTGCCAATGCGGTTTTTTTCAATGTAAACGCATATGTGTATAGGTTTCTGGAAATCTAGATTCAGGGAGTGCAGGGATCGATTGATCCCAACACAGACAAAGCGTGGGTCAAACTTATCTAATGGTGGGCGGGACATAGCTAAGGCTGGATTCCACCATTGGGGTTGGATAGAACTACTTTGCGTTGCAAGTCAAAAGGTCAAATATCTAGGCCACGGAGTCAATACGTGCATTTACTCAAATATGGCACAAAGGCGTGAGTCTAGTTGGCTAATGACTACCAATGGCACAATGGCAACAATGATTGTGGAATTTCTGTCATTCTTTCACATGCAAAAAACTAACGTGTAGTTTTACTGAAATAGTGAAATTATTCTTGTTTCTGGAAGGCCTTCCAGACACTGATGAGCGACAGGTATATATTTTTGCATACAATCTGGGAAAGTCTGCGCGCTTATTAATCTGGCAGCCGTGGTCATGAACCTTGCACTGGAGTACCCACAATAGGTTTTGCAGAATGTGTGTCTATGGACCCTCCCCATCACGAATCCGCGTGACGCCAAGTTGGAATCATTGAGCATTTTGAAAAAAATGTCATGTTTCCGTGACAATCAGTACTAAAATCGAAAAATACAAAAAGTCAAATATCTCAGGATCTAGATGACCGATTTACATAATCCTGGTGTCTAAACATATGTTTTAGAGCATGTATGGCCTATCCAATGACCGTAGGGTATCAAAGCCAAGGTTTTTGCGAAAATACATGGTCAACCTAAAATGGATTTATTTTCTAATAAATTGCTGTAAAATAACCAGTATTGGCTCTGAAGAGTTCTTCCAGAAGATTACATGATTAGATGCCGTCCTAGAGGATATCAAATTGAATGCTAGTTGCCATAGCAACCACGATACCATGCAAAATAGGTAGGCCTATTGCTAACACCATATGATTTCAACATATGCCTAATGCTCTGTCTCGTGCGAATCATGGAGGAATGAGTCTTTCCAAGGTGAATTCTTACTGGAATCTTACGATGCCATTGTCTCATTCAACCTCTGGAGATTTGCTTCTATCATCAATGTTCGTCTGATGATGGACTCTGTTGTCATCTGGAAGCAGAACCGCCTGTAAATCCAAACTTTAGCACGAAATTCCATAGAAACATAAACATAAAACCACTAGTGCAAAAGATTGCGTAAGCTGGCTGCTTCTGCATACTGATCCAATCGTGAATTGAAAAGGTATAGATGAGATCTGAGCTTCCACTGCTTTTCTTTCTCAGCCGCTATACATTTTGTGAACTTGAAATGGAAAAGAAAAATACCTCTCCATAAAGATGTGATGTGGCTGTGTCGAACAACCGAATGCGGCCCACAGAAATCATTCAAACACATTATCTTAGAGACTGGTCATTCACGCGGTAAGAGATTATCTGATGATGTCTGCTTGCGAGTAGAGGGAGCTGTTAGTGACATGCGGGCAGCCAATTGACGGTACCATTATGATTGCAGAGCAATATTTATGGCTCTATTGTTTGCCTAATTTGTAGCTTCAAGCAGCAGCGAAACCCAGGAAACCGATAGCAATGACAAATAAAAGAATTCTATGAAGCTTTAAACGCCATAAATGACAGATAGAATGCAAATCATAAATTCGAACAATACCTATGAAGTATACAGCAATCTTGGTGAAATGTTATTTCCAGAAGCACAGTGACCTCTGACTTGCTAAACCACTTCGACAAGGTGTTCGTCGTAGAACTCAATCAATACGTCTTCAAAGTAGTGGTATGCAGTGAGGATGAGGGTAATATTGCACATTCTGTCGGTAGGCTTGCAAAGCATCTATACCAAGAACTGAAATCACTTCCGTTAAACAGGAATAACAGGAATATATACTCTGCTTCTGATAGTGCTTGACACTATATATATGTGTGCCACGCACTATCAGAAGCAGAGTTTGGGAATTTATATATATACAGGCATGTGATCAAGTTGTACAGCAATAAGAGCCTGCCTTACGCACGTTTTTGTGGTGAAGAAGGCAAATAGGGTGCTACTTGCAGAGTCCTCAGCTATGCCCGCCTTGATCCTGCGTTAATATATAAGGCTTTTGGTGGAGTTGAACATATGTTGGCAGGGTAGACGTGTCCTCAGAATAGCCATGGCTTGAAATTTCTCAAAGAAGCAGTTACATAGGATATTGTCCATGAGGCCTGTAATGAAGATGATATGGTGTCATGTTTGGAGTCTCATGTGAAAAACAGCAGAGCCGCAAAACTCTCGGTAGATGATCTCACCAAACTAGGCGTCCTCGTGATACTATTCTGCAGATCTGAAACCGAAGTAAACTGGTCAACACTCATACACGCAATGAGTCTGTAGGCAATTTCTTGAAGGCGAACATGTGACTCGTCATCTCCCTGGGTCCGTGAATGCCATGTGGATTGATATGAGGATTGAAACCACCTTTCCTAGGTATAGCAAAGGTCCTTGTGGTCTTCTTGCCATCAAATCAAAACCAATGTTTTAAAACCCTAGGCTTTGTTTCTGCATATTTCTGGCCGCATACAGAATAATATCAGAGATATGACCCAGCATGAGACGTCGATGGAGACCCTCCATAAAGAGGAAATGAATTTACGCATGCTATCAGATGCAAATAGCTGGCGAAAACTCCCGTCACATGCTTAAAGAGCCAACCAATCTATTGGGCCATGTGCATCATAATGCAGAGGCCATCCTCAACATAGTGAACTGTAGAATCTCACCAGATGAGGTCAGTGCTGACAAAGTTCTGCAAATTCGTGAGTGCATTATGAATACGAAATTAGCATTATGAATGCAAAATCCTAGGCTCACTGCTCTGCAGTACTGCTGGCATTGCAGCACGTTGCGTCATGGGGAAAATAGTGTTCAAGTCGTTCTGTATATCTTGATGCAACCTGTATATCATTGATTCTGTACAACGGTAACAGCTGGGCAGCTCCGCAGGCAGCTCTAGACAAACTTGATGGCTGCCACCGCAACCACCTACATACCATCAGCGGACACCGATGGTTGGACTATATCTGTTTTCGTAGCTGTTCTTGTGGGTCCAGCATTATATTGCCCTCCAAAACGCGTGCGATTTTTCTCTCGAACAGTTGTCAGAGGAAACACAATTTATGGTGATTAAATGGAAATCCAATTTTATGAATATTTTTACCCTCAATAAACTACAGTATAGCTCAGAAATAAACAATGAACAAATATTCAACAGAACATTTCTTACACCGTGTTCAAAATTGTACTAACTAACATGTTTCTATTTGCTTTGGAAACATATTAACCTATTTATTAGCTGTCTGCTTACTGTGGCTTTTTTGGGGGTGGCGTGGTGTATTAAATATTGTAAAAGTCTCCCCATTATTTGGTCAACGTATCTGCTTTAAAAAATGTCAAAACTAGATGTCCTGAGAATCCATTTCTTGATAGTTTCTTTAGGAATACGATTTTGGGGAAATCATCAATAAGTGTTTCCCGAAATTATTTCCCAAACAATTCTTGAGGGGAGCCGTCTATAGCTGTCCCGCGGCCCACAAGGATAGGCACGCCAATGTACCTGTGTCCATAAACCGTTAGAGTGTGGTATCAATACATTTCCTATTGAGCCTAGCTTGCATGAGGCGACCATCATACGCAATATGTCTGAGACATGCGTAAGATATATATATATATGTATATGGGTGTAGGAACATACTAGGACCTGGTGTGTGTATGTATGCGTGCGTGCGTACGTGCGTGTGTGCGTACGTACATGCGTGCGTGCGTGCGTGTGTGTGTAGCTGAAGCATGAGTGGGGACAAAACCTAGAGTGTGCCCCCCCCCCCACCATGTGCATTGTTATTAAGAAATAAAAAGATTAGCAATGCTCCGAAAAATGTAAAATCTTGAGCTACCAACAACCTTATATTTGGGCTTCGGTTCATGTATAGTGCGTGAACCGAAGCCCAAATATATTAATAAGATTGTTGTTAGTTCAACATTTTACACTTTGCGGAGCATTGCTAATCTTATTATTCCTTATTATTGATGGTCTCAAACTCCGTCATACATGTTTCGTGCGTTTAGCCCCTTTCTGTAGTGGTTCGTTAAGATAGGTGGTCGCATGAAAAACATTCAGCCAAGTTTTTCAAATGGTCAAGGTGCATAGACCATCTGTTTGGAGTGACCAGTTTTAACACATTCATGGCGTACCCGGCCAAGCCGGTCTCTACGGTGCTCCTGAGGACCGCCCATTTGAAAATTTACCACTGGAATAACTGCCTCGGTAACCATGTCACTCATTCCGGTGTAAAGTTTAATGCACTGTCTTCTCTTGTTCTGCAAATGGGCATTCAATGAGCAAATATTTTGGAAATTCTTGACCACATTTAGCCATTGAATGGTTCATTCGTCTATGGAATCAATTATGAATAGGTGTGTTTGTGATGTGATAGAGTTGCCAATGTTCATGTATAGCTGGTTAATTTTTTCTACACTATTTTAAACACTTATAAGCTAATCCTGGCTCGAAGATGTATCTGGTAAAAGCGGTCTCATGACCGCTATATGCAATACCCGCTAAAAATATGACTGAACGTTGTTGCCGATGTTCATGCTAGCACATAGTATGTATGATTACTGAATTGTGCGACTGTAGTAACTTCTTTGCTCTTGGCCACTGTGTCTTGTCCTCAGTCAAAATCCTTAGTTTCCTCAGGTCCATTCTTTATTTGACTGGACCGATTCCTGCTTTCTTGAAGTCACCTGGTAGCATGCCCAATAGATTTATGCAATGGCGACTTCTCCTGTACTTGCTGGCTCCCAGTAGGGCGAATTCCAACGCTCTCTGTGCTGGTGTGTTTTCTGGCATCCTTAGCACATGGCCAAAAATGGATAATCTTTGCTGGGCGACTTTTCCGGACAGCGGCGATGTGTTACACATCATATATAGTGCATCGTTGGAAACTATGCTGTCTGGCTATCGGTGTCCAGTGATGGTGCGTAGGTGTCCAGTGATTGTGCGGAGGTGTTTGCGGTGGAAGACGTCAAGTTTGTCTAGTGCTGCCTTTTGGATCTGCGTGGTTTATATATGTGTAGCGTATTGTATGAAGCGTGTGTAGCATATTGTATGAAGCGTAGTTTATGTGTGGCATATTCTATGAAGCGTAGTTTATGTGTGGCATATTGTATCAAGCGTAGTTTATGTGTGGCATAATGTATGAAACGTAGTTTATGTGTGGCATATTGTATGAAGCGTAGTTTATGTGTGGCATATTGTATGAAACGTAGTTTAGTAGTTTATGTGTGGCATATTGTATCAAACATATTTTATATGTAGCGTATTTTATGAAACGTAGTTTTTGTGTGGCGTATTGTATGAAGCATAGTTTATATATGTGTAGCGTGTTGTATGAAGCGTAGTTTGTGTGTAGCGTATTGTATAAAGCGTGGTTTATGTGTGGCATATTGTATCAAGCGTAGTTTATGTGTGGCATAATGTTTGAAACGTAGTTTATGTGTGGCATATTGTATGAAGCGTAGTTTATGTGTGGCATATTGTATGAAACGTAGTTTATGTGTGGCATTATATTAAGCAATGTTTATGTGTGGCGTATTGTAGCAAGCATAGTTTATGTGTGGCATATTGTATGACGCATATTTTATGAAACGTAGTTTTTGTGTGGCTTATTGTATGAAGCATAGTTTATATATGTGTAGCGTATTGTATGAAGCGTAGTTTATGTGTATCGTATTGTATAAAGCGTGGTTTATGTGTGTCATTTGTATGAAGCATAGTTTATGTGTGGCATATTGTATCAATCGTAGTTTATGTGTGGCATAGTGTATGAAGCGTAGTTTATGTGTGCCGCATTGTATGAAGCATAGTTTATGTGTGGCATATTATATGAAGCATGGTTTATGTGTGGCATATTATATGAAGCGTAGTTTATGTGTGGCATATTGTATGAAGCATAGTTTATGTGTGGCATATTATATGAAGCGCAGTGTATGTGTGGCATATTGTATGAAGTGTAGTTTATGTGTGGCATATTGTATGAAGTGTAGTTTATGTGTGGCATATTGTATGAAGCGTAGTTTATGTGTGGCATATTGTATGACGTGTAGTTTAAGTGTGGCATATTATATGAAGCGTAGTTTATGTGTGGCATATTGCCTGAAGCGTAGTTTATGTGTGGCGGATTGTATGAAGCGTGGTTTATGTGTGGCATATTGTATGAAGTGTAGTTTATTTGTGGCATATTGTATGAAGCGTAGTTTATGTGTGGCATATTGTATGAAGCGTAGTTTATGTGTGGCATATTGTATGAAGCGTGGTTTAAGTGTGGCATATTATATGAAGCGCAGTGTATGTGTGGCATATTGTATGAAGTGTAGTTTATGTGTGGCATATTGTATGAAGTGTAGTTTATGTGTGGCATATTGTATGAAGCGTAGTTTATGTGTGGCATATTGTACGAAGTGTAGTTTAAGTGTGGCATATTATCTGAATCGTAGTTTATGTGTGGAATATTGTATGAAGCGTAGCTTATGTGTGGCATATTGCCTGAAGCGTAGTTTATGTGTGGCGGATTGTATGAAGCGTGGTTTATGTGTGGCATATTGTATGAAGCATAGTTTATATATGTGTAGCGTATTGTATGAAGCGTAGTTTGTGTGTAGCGTATTGTATAAAGCGTGGTTTATGTGTGGCATATTGTATCAAGCGTAGTTTATGTGTGGCATATTGTATGAAGCGTAGTTTATGTGTGGCATATTGTATGAAACGTAGTTTATGTGTGGCATTATATTAAGCAATGTGTATTTGTGGCGTATTGTATCAAGCATAGTTTATGTGTGGCATATTGTATGAAGCATATTTTATGGAACGTAGTTTTTGTGTGGCGTATTGTATGAAGCATAGTTTATATATGTGTAGCGTATTGTATGAAGCGTAGTTTATGTGTATCGTATTGTATAAAGCGTGGTCTATGTGTGTCATTTGTATGAAGCATAGTTTATGTGTGGCATATTGTATCAATCATAGTTTATGTGTGGCATATAGTATGAAGCGTAGTTTATGTGTGCCGCATTGTATGAAGCATAGTTTATGTGTGGCATATTGTATGAAGTGCAGTTTATGTGGGGCATATTATATGAGGCGTGGTTTATGTGTGGCGTATTGTATCAAGCGTAGTTTATGGGTGGCATTTTGTATGAAGCGTAGTTTATGTGTGGCATATTGTATGAAGCGTAGTTTATGTGTGGCATATTGTATGAAGCGTAGTTTATGTGTGGCATATTTTATGAAGCGTTGTTTATGTGTGGCATATTGTATGAAGCGTAGTTTATGTTAGGCATATTATATGAAGCATAGTTTATGTGTGGCATATTGTATGAAGCGTAGTTTATGTGTAGCATATTGTATGAAGCGTAGTTTATGTGTGGCATATTGTATGAAGCGTAGTTTATGTGTAGCTTATTGTATGAAGTGTAGTTTATGTGTGGCATATTGTATGAAGCGTAGTTTATGTGTGGCATATTGTATGAAGCGTAGTTTATGTGTGGCATATTGTATCACCGGAATGGATAAGATGACGTGCTTTTTCCTTTATCTATTCTGATCACTTAACCCTTTCACCGAGTTCGTTACAATATAAAACTTATTCTGATGAATGCTTTGAAATTAATTTGATTTGGAAGTTGGCTTTCAGTAAAATTAATTTCAAAATATTCAACACTTTTTCTGTAGTGTAGCGTTGAAAATGAGATATTGTGAATTCATCGGTGAAAGGGTTAATGCAAGTTCATTGACTATAATGGAAGAATCTGATATGCCGCTTCTATAGGAATGGGCTGAGAATAGCTAGAAATGGATTCCTGAGTTGTGGTATGCCATAACATGGTTGTTTAAGACATCTTTCAACCACCTATCATGAACAACCACAGCGGTTCGCTACCAAGGGCATGCGATCTGACGAGCAGGATTCGACTGCACCAATGTGTTAAAATTCTGAACCATTATTTTTTTTATATTGTATCTAATTTGGTAAATATTTGATATTTATTATTTCTTTCTAAAAATCAATTTTCTCAGTAAACCGAGACTTGTTCAAAAACATTTTAATATTCCTGTTATTTCTTTTTCCTCATCGAATGTGCGCGCGGGAAGACACACATATACACACGCGTGCACTTGTCGGCAGATAAAATATTGATAATTTCTCTCCACACCCACCTCACTCCATCTCCCCCGCTATCACTCCATTCACTCTTTTTCGACACACACCCTACCCTCTCTCTCTCTCTCTCTCTCTCTCTCTCTCTCTCCCTCCCTCCCTCCCTCCCTCCCTCCCTTCCCCTCCCTCTCTCTCTCTCTCTCTCTCTCTCTCTCTCTCTCTCTCTCTCTCTCTCTCTCTCTCTCTCTCTCTCTCTCTTCATCACACCCTCTCTCTCTATTCATTCTATTCATCTGACCCTCTCTCTCTCTCTTTCTCCCGCCCGCCAGCCCGCCCGCCCTCCCTTCCTCCTTCCTTTCACCTCCCTCTCCACATCCTCTCTCAATGTAAATAGTTGAAAGTAAGGATGATAACGGTGGTAATACATGACAAATACTTCACTATAGATAAATAGTCATCAGAAGAATATGTTTTATTATTTCCGTGTATCTGATACGCCGGACGTAACTGGGATCTGTGTATACGTTTAATAATAATAGTATTTCTTGCGGAGGTGAACACATTGTGCCTGTATCGCTGCTTATACTCCGCCACAGATATCCAATTTAACCTGAAAGAAAAATAAATAAATAAATAAATGAATAAATAAATAAATGAATGAATGAATGAATGAATGAATGAATGATTAGAGGTGCTGTACGCACGTGCGTACACACGTATGCGCGCGCACACACCAACGCGCTATCACCAACACACGGCCACCCCATCCCGCCGTGCCTTGGCTCTCACCCAGCCACCCGCTCCCTTTTCCCCTCCATCCCTCACATACACACCCACCCATCCATCCACCTACCCATCCACTCTCACACACTCACTCACTCACTCACTCACTCACTCACTCACTCACTCACTCACTCACTCACTCACTCACTCACTCACTCACTCACTCACTCACTCACTCACTTTTCCCCCTCCATCCTTCACATACACACCCACCCATCCACCCACCCACCCACCCACCCACCCACCCACCCACTCACAAGCACGCACACGTACATATATGTATGTCGTCTTGAATTCTACTCACACTGTCCATAAATCCATTGAAGTGTGTCTGACCATCAGCTGGTGAGCGCAAGCCTCCGATATAGAGAGAACTTGCCACAGTTGCCACAGTACCTGTAATAACAAGACAAATCTCTGTGTCAGAACGGGGCAACTACTTTCACCATCCAAACCACCATTAACACAGTTTGCTGATCGGGAGGCGTGTAATCACCAGAAAACTGCACCAGTTGATAAGGAAAATCATCTATAGGGCCTACCACACAATGCCAGTACAATCGCTTATAGATAAAGAAAGTGGTAATCATAAGTATGATGTTGTTACTATCATGGCATTACGTACTAAATACATTACGTACTAACATCGAGTTATTATAGGGGGCGGTTTACGGTCGAAATCGCGTCCAATTAAGGAACACATGCTTTTTCGCATCCGATGGAGTTTTTCAGCATCCCCACACCATATATAGCAATGAGTAAGTGATACACAATATCTCACAGTTTCCTACGTCCACCATGAACCTACGTCACATTTCTTTCTCTACTACTGGTTGTTCGTCAGTGGCAATACTTATTAATGTTATTAATTAGATGTATACTGTATATCTCCTGTGGAAGCTGTACATCTCCTGTGAATGCTGTACATTCCCTGTGGATGCTGTACATCTCCTGTTGGTGTTGTATATGTCATGTGGATGCTGTGCATCTCCTGTGGCGGCTGTACATCTTCTGTGGATGCTGTACACCTTCTGTGGATACTGTACATTTCCCGTGGATGTTGTACATCTCCCGCTGATGTTGTACATCTCCCGTGGATGTTGTACATCTCCTGTGGATGCTGTACATCTCCTGTGAATGCTGTACATTCCCTGTGGATGCTGTACATCTCCTGTTGGTGTTGTATATGTCATGTGGATGCTGTGCATCTCCTGTGGCTGTTGTACATCTCCTGTGGATGCTGTACACCTTCTGTGGATACTGTACATTTCCCGTGGATGTTGTACATCTTCCGCTGATGTTGTACATCTCCCGTGGATGTTGTACATCTCCTGTGGATGCTGTACATCTCATGTAGATGTTGTAAAGCCTCCGTTGGATGTGAAAACGCATGTATTATAATCTTAGTCTTGTCGATTTCGGCCGTAAAACTATTAACCAACAACCCCCACCACCCCACCCGTGGCCATCTTTGACTTCATTCTGAATAAACCACATCTCCTGTGGATGCTGTACATCTCCCGTGGATGCTGTACATCTCCTGTGAATGATGTACATCTCCTGGGAATGCGGTACATCACCTGTGAATGGTGTACATCTCCTCTGGATGCGGTACATCTCCCGTGGATGCTGTACATCTCCCGTGGATGTTGTACATCTCCCGCGGATGCTGTAAATCTCCCGTGGATGCTGTACATCTCCTGTGAATGTTGTACATCTCCTGTGGATGCTGTACATCTCCTGTGGATGCTGTTCATCTCCCGTGGATGCTGTACATCTCATGTGATGCTGTATATCTCCTGTGGATACTGTACATCTCCTGTGGATGTTGTACATCCCCTGTGGATGCTGTACATCTCCTGTAGATGTTGTAAAACCTCCGTTGGATGTGAAAAAGCATGGCGGATGCTGTAAATCTCCCGTGGATGCTGTACATCTCCTGTGAATGTTGTACATCTCCTGTGGATGCTGTACATCTCCTGTGGATGCTGTACATCTCCCGTGGATGCTGTACATCTCATGTGATGCTGTATATCTCCTGTGGATGCTGTACATCTCCTGTGGATGGTGTACATCCCCTGTGGATGCTGTACATCTCCTGTAGATGTTGTAAAACCTCCGTTGGATGTGAAAAAGCATGTATTATAATCTTAGTCTGGTAGATTTCGGCCGTCAAACTATTAGCACACACCCCCTCCCCCCCCCCCCCCCCCCCACCACTACCACCCCACCCTATGGCCATATTTGACTTCATTCTGAATAAACCAAATTTGTGATTTGGATGTATTTGGACTGATAGCCACTTATCGTTACATTATAAGGCTTAGTGTACCATTTCCACTCCTAAGGATTCCGCCGAGAAGCGCGAGTTTATCGGAGGAGAAATTGCGCACAAATGGAGATTCCATTTTTAGCTATGCCCCGCCCATCTCTAGCTAAGCTTCACCCACACCTCTCGTGTTGGGATCGATCGATCTATGAACTCCCTGACTATCAATTTCCAGAAAACAATAGGCAGCAACAGCGCCCACTCAAATTAGTTTCAAACTATTCAACAACATGGTTATTAAATAGTAGAGACATACAATTCGTAAAAGGGTCGGAAGAGTTAAACACGGGCCATATAAAATTATCTATGACGTAATGATTATGACGTCATCTTACACGTTGCCTAGCTATACAGTCATGTATATGGCGTCATGTGACGTTAGATTATAGATGGACTACTCCGGAAAGCTGACTTAGTAGGAGAATGTAGGGTCTAGCTGTACGAAACAGCAATGTAATTATCTTTCTCAGTATGTTGAGGTCAAAGGTCTCTAAAGTCACTACTCGTTTTAATGATAGTATACAAATTTCCAGGCCATATATGGGCATTGTAAGAATTTACATAATATATATATATATATATATATATATATATATATATATATATATATATATATATATATATATATATATATATATATATATAAGCGTACTTTTGGAGCTAAACCATTAGAACCATGTTCCATTAGAAGTCCTGTTTCGGCAAGGGCCTAAAAGGTTCTTCGAGCTTTTGAAGCATTTCCTCCCGCGGATGCTGTAAATCTCCCGTGGATGCTGTACATCTCCTGTGGATGATGTACATCTCCTGTGGATGCTGTGCATCTCCCGTGGATGCTGTACATCCCCTTGTGAATGCTGTGCATCTCCTGTGGATGATGTACATCTCCCGTGGATGCTGTATCACGCCTGCGACTTCAATGTGTGCGTGCGTGCGTGCGTGCGTGCGTGCGTGCGTGCGTGCGTGTGTAATATCGCTGTAGACTTACCATTGAAATGTATATACTGCTGGTCTATTAGCACATTATTAGATGACGCTCTCAACATGAACACCTCGCCAGTATAGAGAAAATCAACTGTCAGCCATTCTACACTAGCCTAAGAATAATAATGTATTATCTATTTTAAATGAATCAAGAATATGCAAGAGAACTAATTAAGCACATTTCCATGGTTTTCTGGATGGTATTTGTACATAGAGGTTTGTAGTGTGGTGGGAGTACTTGAACTGAACCCACCAGGCTAACACCATGCATCTTTTCTATCAAACATAGATTTTACTAGGACGACTACACACCAATACTTTGAAAGCCAATTGTATGTCAAAGCATATATATGTTCAATGTCGATCTTCTGTCAGACCCACCAGGACGTATTACATCTATTCAACCATATATACAATTGTACAAAATACAGCCAAGAAATTGTAAACTCTGATCCATACTGTGGTGCTTAACCATTAGATGATTTTACTTCAAGACAGCAACAATTTCCAGAAGCATTTTATCATGTTAACACACATGCATTTAATTTAAGAATAACAACAATTAACCTTTTGCTATGATCAGCGTGATCTGCCAAAAAGTTATTTGCAAATTATTCCTCTTTTGCGCAGGGAATAGAATCGGTTTTAAATGCTTAGTCATAAGAATTAACCTGCTCCAACGATATGACATTTCCATATTTATGCGTGAAGCTATATAATAGCAATATTGAAATAATGCACTTACATTGGCGTGTATTGTGAGGAGACCGTGTCTATTGAGGGTCTGAAGAGATGCTGTCAACCGGCCCTGGTCAGGGTTATAGACTATCTCAATAGATGGCAGACCTTGTTCACCATTGCTCATCAACACCTGATCCATATCTGTCCCATCACCAGCTTCAGATTGGAAACGAACGGAAAGTTTCAAATTTGAGCCAAAGTAACCGTAAGAAAAACGGTCAATCTTAAAGTATGCACCGTTACCAAAGTAACCAGCATGTCCATCAATGGTGCCATCGTTTTCTACTGCTTCCACGCCTTTGTTGTCGATCCAAGATCTTTCAGCAGACAAATCCGAAACGGCCTCGTTAAATTCGACAGATAAAAGTGACCTGCATCCTGAAAATAATTCAGACTGGAATACATATTCAATAATTAAGCAACGTTACAGCAACTTTCAGCAACATTAATATCAAAATAAATGCCTACCACCTCCTAAACTAGAAACAATCGGGTGGGCCGGGAATGTAGGCAGTCTGACTGTAATTATCCTATGACGAGACTCATGGAATCCTCACAAACTCCTCAATCAACACTATTTAAATTCATCCCTCCTCAACCAACACTATTTACATTCATCTCTCCTCAACTAACACTATTTACATTCATCTCTCATCAACCAACACTATTTAAATTATCTCTCCTCAACCAACACTATTTAAATTATCTCTCCTCAACCAACACTATTTAAATTCATCCCTCCTCAACCAACACTATTTACATTCATCCCTCCTCAACCAACATTATTTACATTCATCTCTCATCAACCAACACTATTTACATTCATCTCTCCTCAACCAATCCAACACTATTTACATTCATCCCTCCTCAACCAACACTATGTACATTCATCTCTCCCCAACCAACATTATTTACATTCAGGTTAAACAAATATGCACACATCCCACTCCAAATCCACGACCCCTAACTCAACACTCACCCATTCCCACTCAACACTTACCCTTACTTACTCAATACTCAACACTCACACACACAACACTCAAAATTCACCCCTCACTCAACACTCACCACTTCTCACTCAACCTTCACCTGCCGCACCAATTACTCACTCCATCCCATCATTCACCCAACCACACCAACCACTCATCCCTCCTCACCACCGTGTACTCTTTCTCATCCACCTTGCACACCCTCCTCAGTGTCTTCAGTCACCATTCACCCCTCCACACTAGGGGAAATACATTATATACAATAGCTTACTTTCTTGAGTAATGATTACATCAGGCACTGTGACAGTGTCAACTTTGAGGTGTCCTGCAGCCATGATTCTTTCGTTATCGTCTGATTCAATAGCCTGAATATCCAGAATGGCGTTTTTCGCCATTTCAGCAAACTGAATAAAACAGTCGTGTTTAAATAGAAACATAGGGTCAGAGCTGGATTAAGGCAAATGCTAACGGGGTTACAAGCCCGGGCCCCAAAAATAAGGGGATCCCCATTAAAAAACTAGTATTGCATTTCACCTATTTGAAACTGTAATCTCAGTCTCTCACTTTTACAGTTAAGATATATTACCAAAGGCAGCACCAACTTTCAGTAAAATTATTTATAAAATAGTCAACATCATTTTGACACATACGTAACAAATTTGACCCTCTCGATAAGGGGCCCCACAACTAATTAGCCTTGGACCGCAAATAGGTGTAATCCGGCTCTACAGTGAATATTAGTTGACGTATCAACTCGGCTCCCTTACGGCAAGTTCAAGTCGAATATGCTTATGCCCCGCCCATTTCTAACTACGATCCTTCCACACTTGTTCGTGTGCTGAAGTCGATTTGAGATTTTGAAACCTGAATTCCCAGAATCTAGATTTCAAGGTAAGCTGCTGAATATTGTGAAACTGTGACATCAGTGGCTCCCAGTCAATTCTCTTTCAAAATATTCAACAGAATGTTTAATAAATTGCAAAGTCATTAAACGCATGCAATTCGTACACGAACACGCACGCACGCACGAACGCACGCACGCACCCATGTACACACGCACGACCCACGCACGTACGCACGCACGCACACAGATACGCACGCACCTTACTTGGCGAGGGCAGTGGCCTAGAATAATGTCCATTTGCAAGCCAAGCGAAGACTATTTTTGAATTTTTTTTATTTTCTTGACCAAATTTAGTCGTTAAATGATTACGAACCATGATATGTTGCTCACGAATGGGAGAGCGCGCTATAGACAGGCTTACAATTAATTACGTGCTGCTGTGTTCAATGAGCTGCCAAGAAACCGTTGTCTCACCTTTGAATTGCCCGTTATCATGACGTCATAAATGCAAGTCTCTTTCAGATCATCATCTGGGACAGCTACACAGGCTGCTTCAGCTTCTGCCAATCTATCATCATCCGCATCGCGGCGACTGCGGCGACCAATCGCTTGTGCTGTTATGGAAAATACAGAAGCGTATCAATTCCTGCCCACGTGTCATGGACCAGAAAGTGGTATATTTTGCTCTTATTCCGTCATACTGGTGTGTTTATGGCGTTATCATGGCAGCAACAACGCCCAGTCAAATTAGTTTCAAAATATTAAACATAATGTTTATTAAATAATAGGGAATCCATCAAAGACATACAAAGATGATGGCGCTGTAGATACGTCATTCGCATTTTGATTGTGACGTCAGTCTACATTTGATGTAATTGATTATGACGTCATATACTTGCGTGACAGATCAGATTTATCCATTATCTAATACAAAATACTGTGCTAACAGAACTGACTGGGTCGCATTGCCTGAAATGTACAGGGTGCATAAGCCATAACTTTGTTTGGCATTTATCAGGTCATTCTTTTCTAGCTCCCATTTCTTTCAGAAAGTTTACTGGATCGCCAACTATCAGCACATTTTTTAACATTGGTACCCATTTAGTACCCAATTATACTTCTGGCGAAGAGACGAGGAGGCAAGTCAAGTTCTCTTACTTTTCTTGCAGGCTATACCTATGCAATTGTATATGGAGGTAATTCTTTCTACATCATATAGTGGCGGTAAAGTAATACTTTACAAAATTAACATGTTATGCACATAGCTCCTTAAAACAATGGGATCCAAGTGGTTACTTTCCAAAAACCGTGATTAGATAAGCTGTCGAATGTCTTTTAACCAGTCTGACAAGAAGTTGTTGCAACAATGACTTCCAAACAATCTAGTCCCAAAGCACTCGACACCATATTCTTATATCTTGATGGATGTATGAGCTTCCAGATTGAACATGAACGCATAATAGCCTATGCTATTAATAAGGGGTCGCTTATGCATTAATTTCTTGCTAGACTTGTGTATTTACAAAATTTGATTTAGAGTTATAAACCTCTAAAGACTCGCAAGCTTTGGCCCTGTTAAAACTGTTGTTCAAATTTTTCAACTTATATAGATATATCTTTTGTTTTAACCGTGTGTATGGCAGTATGTGGAACTAGTGTTGCTACAATTCAAGAAAATATATATTGTCTACATTTGGATATAACCAGCAATACATATTTCTCAATTTTTATGGTCTTTAAAATGTAGAATGTTATGCAACTTATGCTTAGATACTGGTTAGCCTAGTAGAAACCTCTCTGAATGGCTTCTCAGAGACTAAGTTTCAAAAATCCCTGAACGAATAACCCACGCCTCAAGGGATGCCTTGCTTATGAAGTGAATGGGTTGCGGTAAGACCTTTCAATAACAAATCCCTCAATAAATGAAATTCTTTACTATATAAAAATATTATTTTGAATATTTTAAAGTTAATCTGTCTGGAATCCCTCCACTAAGTCTTCCAGTTATATTAATGTTAAAGTATTCAACGGCTTTTCTGTATGGTTGCCATGCTATTGAAACACTGGGAATTCATCGCTTCCAGACCCTCTCAATAGGCCAAAACTCACCCTACACGCAAGTGTAATGTTCAATTAGTAGGGAACTGAAAATTACTTTAAACGCGCAGATTCACACAAAATTGAGTAAAAATAACGTTATTTTTATTGTATGTTTTAGGCTTACTTTGTGTACCTCAATTTAATGAAGCGAAATGAATCTTAACATATGATGATTTCATTTGTACAAATTAGTATAGTTTTTTAATTGCGAAATTTAATTATGGACTCGTGTCTCTAATTCAATTTCGCAACTTAAAATACTATATTAATTTATATGTAATGAAATCATCATATGTTAACATATATTTCGTTTCATTATATCCAGGCCTACAATTTATGGCTTCAACTAGTATACAATTTTGACAATTTTAATTTCAAACATTCTGCTGTGAATATGCATATTTAATTTACAATAACCATACCATTGCTGTGAAACTCCTGGTCATCTGCGAATACATGTACCGGTCAAATACTCAAACCCCTCCCAATTATACTGCCACATGTTTGACGTTTATCAAACCTTATCAACAATGAGAACAGGCGAAACCTTTCACTCTAACTTTAACCTTAATGACCCAAACTTTCGTTTAAGGAAATCATTCTCCAAAATAAACAATGGCCAATATCATTATGTTCTTAACACGCCTATCAGAGTTTTCACTTAAAATAAGATCTAGCTCAGCATTTCAATTTAGTGGCATGTTCATATTTAAATTAAGTTTTCGCTGGCCAGTAAATATATTGCTGCAAGAAAAGACAAGAACACTATAATTGAGATCAGGTTCTTGCATAGCAAACTCTATTTAATTGTTTGAGACTGTAGGTATGTATGTCAAAGAGAATTGAAACAAGACATATTTGTAAGACACATTTCCCACAGAAAATTCAAACATTACACATTTGCTGCCCATATAGTTATCTGCCTGTATTACGATCAACCCACATGAACATGAGATCACATAATTTGATCCTGTGCAATGCAGTTAGGTGAAATAACTCCATTTATATTTGAATTTTATAATCATTTGCCACTGTGAGAATCCGTTTTGGGTGACTCTCCCTGTATGTCTGGCTATCTGGAAAATGTGTGACTCGATATCACTCGACTTGACTCCTAGGATTCGACTTAACCCTAATATTCAATATAACTTGACTTGACTCGACTCGACCTCAACTGGCGTCACCGAGGCAGAATGACTCAACTCGAGTCATTGCTATAAATGACTCGATTCGAGTCACAGACTTCTGTGACGTGTTACAACACTGAATTAATTAAAACAGGTTTATTGCATTTGGATAACAAACGTTTTGTTGTTTTTTATAATTGTTGTTTACCATATAATACTCCAGTATGTATTTCAGCTTTTCTGTGTTAAATCTTTGGCAAGAAAATAGAAAGTAATTTTCATCTTCAACAAGATTATATTTATCACATAGTCTCTCCTCTCTATCTATTCATATCCATCTTTGAGTTTCAATGCCTAGTTCGAAGATTTAATGTTGTAAAGTGGCATAGTGTAATGGCTTCCTTATATGACAGGGCTGTTAAATATAGTCCAAATTCCTTTTGTGTTCTTTATTTCCCATAAAAATTTAACCTAATTTTCGAATTGAGTCTGCAAAGCTTCTTTATCTGCTTCATAACCTATTTTTGTTAATATTTTCCTGCATCTAAGATATATATATTTCATCTTGAAATTACATATCTTTTAATTCTATATATAACATATACCATCTATTTTATATGATGTCTTGTGTAATCTAATGCAATGAAGTATGCCATAGATAATAATTCACTATATCCTGAATTTACAATGTCAATCCAGAATCCAATCATATTGCACATGAATACAACGTCTAGTGGTAGATACCAATCTCACCATAAACCTTTACATTCGAAGTACTCCTTTTCACTTTTAACTTAGTTTTGGAGAATTTTATTTATCAGGTCTATAATAATTTTGTGTTTGCAAAGATCCATATCTTAGATGCATATGATAGTACGGGGATGATCATCATATTACACTCTTTTACGTTGTAGATCAAAGGGTGCAGCATTATCTGTTTGAGTAATGCACACACTGGACAACTACCTTGATTTGGATATCTTTTGCGCCTTGTAAAACTCATTGTATTTAAGCATCTGACTGATGGGTTAGGTCTCTGAACCTGCTAGATATTTTGAAAACAATTTTATTAAAAGTTGGTGTCTAAGCCTGGGCTAAATAGTTGTGGGGGCCCTTATCGGGTGAGTAGTCAAGGAGGGAATGACTACTACTACTACTACTACTACTACTACTACTACTACTACTACTACTACTACTACTACTACTACTACTACTACTACTACTACTACTCTCACAAATATAATAAATTCATTACGTATCCGTCAAAATACTGTTGAATATCCTCAATCCAATTTGACTGAACGCTCTTGCTGTCTAAGGTAGCACCACTTCCAATGAAATTGGTTACAAAATATTCAACGGCTTACATCTATGATGACTGTAAAAGCGAGATACTAGGATTAAACTGCTTGAAACAGTATAAAATATGAAAAACATTATCCCAGGAGCATGTGTTAGGCAGCTATATGCCCATAAGACCCTTGAGACTCATTATACCAGCTAATACTAGGTCCTGGACATGTATTGCAAAGACATACTAACAGAATGCTTGTTATTATTTGCCCTGTAGGTGGGGCTTAGAATACACATTCCGTATCCTCTGCGTGTCGTAAGAGGCGACTAAAGGAGGTAAGGGTGAGGTAACCCTGACAGAAACCTCGAGTGCTGAAGACGGAGGTTCCAGGCCGCACGGCGCACTCTAAGGCACCATGGATCCACGCACTTAACGCTTATGATCATGTCGATAGTCACTTACAGGACTGGCGGTATGATCAGCGAACGAAAAGAAGAAGACGAATTAGTCTCCCTATTCTTAGTAGCATTACCATTATTAATTATCATAATTACTGCTTTGACAATGGAGGCAATAAATTGTAAACCTAAATAATGTGTGTGCGTGCGTGCGTGCGTGCGTGCGTGCGTGCGTGCGTGCGTGCGTGCGTAAATATCAAATTGCATTTTGAGTCATATATAAGTCATTTTGACTCGTGACAGGAATCCCATTGTTATTAATTGACAATAAAAGATGTTTAAAACAAAAAAACAACGTTTCCCCGGGCAACTAAGCATTTACGGGTGGATAATTGGCTTGATCTATACCGCCACATTTGTCTTGGAATATCGGAATTATTTTTCATACTATCCATGTTTCAGGGACGTATGCTTGGCTAAAGATTATCTTTGAACAATTTTATATCTTGTTTAGGACAGGTTTTAATTGCATTTTCAATCTCATAAAACTGGATATTGGAGCATCGAGTTCAGAATTTTCAGAGACTGAAGAAATTCTTCATGTTCATTTTCATCATGCGTTTCGTTTTGATGTACCCGTTTGAAATATTTATACAGTTGATTTATATTAATTTTATTATCACCATCTGCTTGTTTTCTCTTTCTCTGGATTATTTTCCAGTAAGTTTCTGTATCTTTTTTCCAGAAATTACAATTTAAAGCGCAATTGTGTACACATTATATTTAAGCATTTGCCACAGTTAGTTTGTAGGTATGACTTGTGTTTTTTCAAGCTTTCTCGGTTATAGTCGGTTTTATTTAAATTATATGGCTTTTTTATTTTGTAATATTCCTTATGCTTCTGGTTGCATTCCTGTCCGAACGATGATTTATTTTTAGTTTTTTCGTTTATAAGCCTTGTGGTATCCAAACGTTCCTTTGATACCTTTGCTAAAGAGATGACCAATTAAATGTGCAGATTTGTTTATCTGTAGCTCTATTCCATTGTGTTGTAGGAAGATAACTCGTTGTGAATGTATTCTAGTAGTAATGGGTCTAGGTTTCGAATAAAATGTTCTTTTTTGTTTGGGATCCTTTTAATACAGTTATCATTATTACGGGCTAATTTCTATTTTTGTTGTTATTATCTTTGTATTCTTTCACCATAGTGTGAATACAAATTTTAGTGGTGTTTCTGGTAGGCAAGGAAATTGCTCATGTTTCCAACGTTCACCACTGAGATGTGGACCGGGCGTTTATTGACCTGAGTGCTTACGACTACACTAAGCCGCCTCATTAGAGAGTATGCATTTATTTTTGTTTGCGTGCATGCGTAGTTCGTTGGAATTCAGACCTCATTATTGACCAATAAGAAGTATACACTATATTTAAAAATACTAGGCGCACGATCCCCACGGCAAACGTCTCTTTAACTTGTTTAGATACGTACTTCTGTCAATGGTTTGAAAACGCCGGGTACATCCAGTACTGAGCAGACCGACTGATGGACTGATCACGGTCTTTGCTACACGGAGCGAGAAAAAGTAATCGCCATCCAAAACATTCAGGCGGATCACCATACCGAGGTATGACTGAACAATCTCAACATGGTTAGGGTTTTGTCCAGCTATCATGATGCGATCTCTTTCTGTATAATAATAATAATAATAATAATAATAATAATAATAATGGCGGGTGGATCAATGGATGGATGGATGGGTAGCTGGAACTCTGGCGGGTGGGTGGGCTAGCGATCGGGTGGCCTGGCGGATTGATGGATGGATGGGCAGATTGATGGATGGATGGATGGATGGATGGACGGATGGATGGGTCGATGTATGGATCGATGGATGGATGGATGTAAGTGGGAGGGAGGGAGGCAGAGGTGAGATAGATAGGGTAGGGAGTGAGAGTGGGATAGATAGGTAGGTAGGTAGGTAGATCGGTTGGTATGTAGGCAGACACGTAGACAGACAGACATACAGGCAGGCGGGCAGGTAGTCAGTCAGTCAGTCAGTCAGTCAGTCAGGCAGGCAGGCAGGCAGGCAGGCAGGCAGGCAGGCAGGCAGGCAGGCAGGCAGGCAGGCAGGCAGACAGACAAGCAGACAGCTAGGCAGGCTAAATATACAAATCACAGTTACACACCAGTTGTCCCCCATGTGTTATCTCCATTCGTAAACAGCAATGGTAATACACCAGCCTCTGCTCTGTAAATCTCTACAAACTGGTATGGCGTGTCCAAAGAGGTAACAGATAAAACAAACTGTGGATGCAGAAAATAAAAATAGTTTATCCCTATATTCTGTACCTCAATCTTCCATGTTTCCGACTAAATCTGATTCAAAATATTAAACATCATCATCAAGTTTCTGGCATCTAGTCTGGATATTTTGAGAAGGTGGAGAACATTTATCTAAATGTGTTATACAGGTCTATGTAAACATCAGCTGTAATTCGCGTTGTTAATATATTTTGTCGTCGAGTGACTGGAAGGCCTAGCCAACCCAGAACCAGTAAATGCCGCCTGCCGGGCTATGCTACGGTTACCCCGAAGGATGGAAAAACGTCTAAAGCGCATGCGCCGTGCCACTGTGAGTACCCAGTAATAGAGGTTTTTATAGGGCAGGAGATGGCCATGTACACGTGATGCCACTGACTGGGTAGACACTTTTTAGGATGTGCATACTATCTTTGCACGATTTCTTCCTCCAACTATGGCCTATGATCATAATGCCACCGGGGATGTTTGGTACCGTTAGAAAGCCATGGATTTCCGTTTTATGAGGGTACCATTCATGAAAGTATTTTGAAAACAAGCAATTAAGGAACTGAATTAGCCACACCATTAACCGGCTGGCTTCCTCGCGCAGACGCTACTGGAGTGCGCAGACTCGCGTTGGCCACCCCTGATTGGCTGAGGAGGTTTCTAGTATGCTGCCTATTCGTCTAGAGATAATGAGACGCAGAGGCGACTAGTATAAAAGCAATCTATTCATCTTCAGTTTCGTCTTTAATATTTTTATTTCAAAATATTCTGACTAATTTCCATTTTTAGATTTTATTTCACAGACTGCCCTCCACCCCCATCAAACCACCTTGAGAATTTCCCCTCCCACCCACCCCTTACACGGCATACAACATTGACACCCGCCAACAACAGTTCACTAGCCATCAACAGGCAACGCATACACGCCTAGCAACATCCTAATTATTTTTTTCATCAGTTTTTTACTTATTTACGCAACCCTTCGGTGCAGCAACACAACCCTTCGGGGAAGCGCCTCACAGAATGCCATGGCTTGAATACATCTAGTTGTGAGTGGCCAATAAAACAAAATCCAATTCCAAATGAACAAGATTCAAAATTCCGCAGATTTAGCGCTGTTTGTTCTGCAAAAATTTCTGTCGAAGGTCTGCCTGGTTTCCTGCTCCACTGTCGTACCACCAGTGTGATATCACCACGGAACTTTATTCATTTGACAGCTCACTGAGATCAACAACTACAAAGCCGTCATCGCTCGATCAACAACAGTGTTGGTGGTCGCTAATTAACCAGTGGCCAAATCAACATACTAAATTATTCCACCCTCCCCGAGGACTCTCTGTCTCCCCTTAGGACACCGTTTCATCTCAAACTTATCGCGGAAAAAGAACGAACTCTCAATTCGTTATCAGCCTCCTACCAAGTTCTGCCCTTGTGCTGCTCTGCGCCTCTGCTTTGAAACAACAACCTTTGTGATGGATCATCACTTGCGACTACATTTTACTGCCCAGTTCTTCTATCCACGAGTTGTCTATCATTCCCTCCTGCTCTGCAGCTCTTGGTGAACCACGGCCTATGCACCTTCTACATCTGTTCACTCACGACGATCCGTAAGAACTTTTTCTCGCCTAAGAGAATTCCGCCTTCATCTCCGTGGCATTGTGATCTCTGGCCTCCGAGGACTACGTCACAGCATGATGTTGTGCCTTGGAAATATACCTACCTAGGCTGGTTCGCAGCCAGCAATGCCCACAATCGCAAAATCTAGACCCCATACCCATGGGAAAACTGACAAACTACTTTTAACGCCTTTACTAAGACTTGAAGGAACACTGTTGAATCTTAAATGCACTAATTACCTACATTTTTTATTCTATAGAGTTTTACCGCTGTAAGCTTTATTTTTCTTCCACTATTATTGCAGCCTATTTTACTCTCCTGCTCTGGGAATACTAAAGGAGATCGTCCATCTTAGTTGTCATATTTGGACGGCGATCTCGCGCCCCACCCAACGTGAAGATATACATCAGCTTCATCTGCAGTGTCGCTTTTCGATACTTAGTAGGACGTCCACCTTAGCCGCCCAATTTGCAGGTGGTGTCATTTGCGCTTCGAGCAGCATGAAGATATATAATAGCACTGCAACGGAAGATGCCAATACTTCCCTCATTTGGAAGCATTAGGCCCTCCACACTACACTTGGAACTCTCCCCTAAAACGAAAGTGGCCTGCCAATATAATTTTTCCCGACTTCCTTGTAGCTCCCGTTCGGAACAACTACGACCGTCTTGTGTCTTAGGAACCACAATTCGAGTTGTCCTGGCAGGCCGCTAAGCCTTCTTAATTAGCGAACAACTGTAGGATAAGGAAAGCTGAGTCCCTGGTGCGCCACGTTTCTCAGCTTGCTTTCTTTTTCATGCCAACCACCATGTCTCCTAGAATCTTTTTCGAATCGCCCATGGCTCTTTCCACCCACCATCACGATAGATTACAGCGGCGCCTAGACAGAGGTTCCCTAAACTCTTTCCTCTTTTAGTTATATAAAAGCTGGTCCCCGCTTCTGAAACTCAGTAGATCGTTCTTGGACCTTGACTTTGTGCGAATAGAGGTTCTCACATAATCTAACTGATCGCCAGAGGCCTTAAACAACAAAAAATAACACCCTGTATGGGATCCCCTTAAAATCGCTAAGATTAAGCACACATAGAAGGTCCCCCGCAGGGAACATCGGATCAACCAGGCGGCGAACAGCAAACATCATCTTGAGAAGCGATGATTTTTCCCCCTCGACCACACACTAAAGTAGAAAGCACGCCCATGTTTCCACCTTAAGCAGAAAATAGCTGACTTAATCTAAATCACCAGTATGAAAGACTTTATAATGACCGATTAATGCCTTATAGACTGAACGAATGCTTAGTGACTGTTAGCAATGTAACAACCACTGGGAGAATTTACGCTCTCGCTCCCCCTCTCTTGTACCCGATCCCAGTCCTTCTAATCCGAGTTAGTGCCCAACAGCCGCTCATACAGGCTCCACCTCCTGAACAAGGACCAAAGTTAGGCCCAATGAAGAGGACATGAATTGCTCTGGTTGCCGCTGCGCCGGTGCACATTTTGGCCGAGGGAAAATACCACACATGGGACCACTAAAAAGATCTTGGCCAAGAGCTGGCCCTTTATACGACTTCTCTCTCTCTCTTCTCTCCTCCGCATCCACACTAGCGTTCCGAGGGAACATCCCCTAAACAAACGAACGAAGGTTAGAGATGTTGAAGACCACCAGCAGGTATATTCACCTCAAACATCCTTTTCACTAATCGTGTCTCGTAACCAATGTGTCGTATTTGGTATTTAAGTTTTAACATGGTTAAAGCAACTTACGGATGTTAACGTTGTAGGTCGTGGCCGTCTTGAGCGTCCAGGAACAATGGTGTTGACGCCATCAATACGGAAGAAAGGACTGAGTAGGTATAAAGTACGTCCAGCCAGTGAGCATGTGACTAAACGAAAATCATTACACATGAGGATGTGAGGGTCACCATACACACCAACAGTACATCTGGGTAATTTAAAGTCCTGTGACAAAGAATGTCAGAACATATTACAATAAGTCAACCCATAAAATAATTATATTTTAATCATTTAGTACTCATATCAGCAAAACGGTGTCAGTAGTGGTCTTGAGAAATGTCGATTTGCATACCAAGAGACGACTATTTTTGAAAATTTTCCACTGGAATGACTGGCTCAATAACCGATCCATTTATTCTAGTGGTAAATGTTAAAAAATAGTCTTCTCTTAGTTTGTAATGATATTTTCTATGAGAAAATTGAAATTTTTATTTGATATAAGGAACATTATGTTGAAAATTTTGAAACTAATTGTATTAGCCACTATTGCTTCCTGCATCAGCAACAGGTTCAAGCAAAATTAGTTTTAAAATATTCAACAACTTGTATATACAATTGTCTTCAAATTGAGATACTCACATTTTAACTGTTAAATGATTAAATTCGTAAAAAGTTAATTAGGCTCTAGAAGAGTTTGCCCTAGGGTTTTCAGACTCTTCCACAAATGGTGGGAAACCAAAGTCTATCTAAACAACTGTTGTTGCATTAAAATTTAAATCAGATCAGTAGTTGTCGAAATTCCAACAAATGGACAGGTCCACGTTAAATGTCCTCTTTTCATTACATGGCAATCGCGAAGAGGATTCTACTCTCAGATTGGACTACTTTATAAAGCTTTGGTTTTTTTGTAAGATAAACACATAATCTTAGTTTTAACACAATGCCATAATCCTTCTCAAAATTAAATTATCTGGCATTTGATGTCTTCCATATATATATATATATATATATATATATATATATATATATATATATATATATATATATATAGTAGGCTTATGATCTATTTGCTAATTAATTTCCGAAATCTAATATATATGGTTCCACTGAACTTAGCGAAACAATTTCTGCATTAGATTAACTTCAGTACGTATAGTGAATATCCTGGCAAAGCGATTTACTAAGCACCTGAAAGTTAACCATGTCTCTTATATAATGGACCTTTCCAGAGTAATGACGCCATATGACATCATAATCAGCTAAGCCGCGTGTAAAATGACGTCATAATCATTATGTCATAAATGATTCTATTAGGCCAGTCTTTAACTCTTAATAGTCTCACACGTCGTAAGAATTGTATGTCTACTAGTTAATAAACATGCTGTTGAATATTTTGAAACTAATTTGACTGGGTACTGTTGCTGCCTATGACAGAAACAGCACCCAGTCAAATTAGTTTCAAAATATTCAACAGCTTACCTATATAGTTTTCTGGAAATTGATAGTCAACATAAAGTCCAGTAACTCACAGATCACTACATATCCCAGATGAAGTTTGATTCACTTTCATATAGCAACCGGTGGTTATATTTGGGAAAAGACTGATAGTAACAGATTTAGCAACATTGATTTACCTCAGTCTTATTTCCTCTACTTATTGAGTCTGACTTTGTCAAAAAGATCCTGCCATCTGGCTGGTAATGGTTAAGACAATCCGAACAATGTGGGATAGATGAACCTATGCCTATCTATGTCCCACCCATTACCAGCTAATCTCTGTCCACTTTGTACACGCGTCTGAATCAATTCTAACAGGAGAACCCTGAATTCCCAGTATGTCAAGTTCAAGGTCATTCATGCTGAATGTTTTGACAAAAGTTTGACAAAAGTTTGACTGAGAGCTGTTGTTGCCAAATATGTAACAGCATGGTTACTAAATTGTAAATTCACCAAAATAATAGAATTTAGATGGTTAAAGAAATATCGCCTCTGGGATATAGTAAAATAAATTGGAGGATTTTCCATATTTTTGCCAAAATATAACGGTCCTGGTGTATTGTTATTACAGTACATATTAATTTTTATATACAAATTCCTACCCCGGCGCACATATTTGTTATTATTTGGTGCTTCGGGAAGCTCTTGCGAGTGTGATTTCTTAATTTAGGGTTACACAACAGAACATTTTATAAATATGTCTACACAGTTCGCCAGCGACAGACACAATACCAAAGCCACAAAGTTCTCAAAAGCATCAAAGCGATACACGGCGGGAGGACAGAAACCACAAAAGATATGATATGAAACAAATAAGCGGCGTAATAATGTTTTTGTTTATGAAAGACCAGTGATGAATCGCAAGTGAACACTAACTATCATATACTCTGGTTTCTCTGCAGAAAAATATAAAGTCGACGGTCAGATTTGTGTTTACATTTTTTATATTTGTGTATTTTATAATTTGCATCATCTTGGGTTTTGAGTAGTTGTATGTGAATTGATGTTACAATGATAGCATTAACCCACTGGAAGCGTTTTATGAACATGGTTCCGTATATTACATTTCTAGATCTGTCAGCGATAGCCTCTTTAATGCCGGTCCTTTGCACCTTTGTTGTCGCACGTACGCCATTTGATTGTGACGGCAGTTAACAGGTAATCTATTTAAACTATGACGACAATACTTGAGTGACAGATCAAATACCCCATCGACCTATTGAAAGCAACTTTGTAACCGCCTTTCTCAAAAGAGCAGCCATCATTTTACTTCAAATATCATGCACACATTTGCGCAGGATGGAATGCATAAATAAATGAGCTAATTTGAAACTTACATAGAAGGGCGATACCATTTCTTCAGTTTCCTCAGGGGTCATACCCGGTGGTAAGATTAACTTCACAATATTGATAGCTAGCTGTTTCTTGTCCAGTGACCAGCCCGATTGCTGGATCGCACTTGTTGCACACAAAAACATCATTGACAGGTAGCTAAATACATAATAGAAACATTGGTTAAAAATTGAAATGTCAAACTGTTCGTTTTAAGGCAACACGTTTGGGAATCAGTTTAATAATCTGAAATGATATTTTGACTGGAAGCCTCTTTTTCGCATTCATCAATACTAATACTAATACTAATAATAATAATAATAATAATAATAATAATAATAATAATAATAATAATAATAATAATAATAAATGAACCTTTTCAGTTTATCCATCCATCACTGACGTCATAATCAACTACATGACATATAGGATGACGTCATAATCAATTACGTCGTGAATGGTATAATTAAGTGTGTCACGAATGCATAATGGGTGACGGGCTAAAGCATTGTTATACGAATTGTATGCCCATTGGCAGCAACAGCACCCAGTCCAATTAGTTTCAAAATATTCAACAGCTTACCTCTATGGCTTTCTTAAAATTGATATTCAGGGAGCTCAGGAATTGATCGATCCCAACACGAGCGAAGTGTGGGTGGAGCTTGGATAGCGATGGGTGGGGCATAGCAAAAACTGGATTACTCAATTACTTACCGATCACGAAAGGCTTCACCATAAGAGAAGCGTGAGAACATTGCAGCGCACTCCTCTAGGGCTAGTGCAACGTTGAAGGTAACAGATGCTGGTTCATTCAATACTGTGAGCAAAGATATAAAGTGCATATTCAAAGTCAGACATACCATATGGTTAAATGGGCATGCTGAATTAAAAGGCAGATCTGTCTCTTTGCATTAGAGTACATTGTGTGAATGTACACAGTGCTTGAAAGACACAGAGGAATGAAAATAAAAGATAGAATAGTGTAAGTGTGCAAGGCGTGCATGTGCAAGGCGTGCATACGTGCATGTCTATGTGCGTGCGTGCGTGCGTGCGTGCGTGCGTGCGTGCGTGCGTGCGTGCGTGCGTGCGTGCGTGCGTGCGTGCGTGCGTGCGTGCGTGCGTGCGTGCGTGCGTGCGTGCGTGCGTGCGTGCGTGCGTGCGTGCGTGCGTGCGTGCGTGCGTGAGTGCGTGAGTGCGTGAGTGCGTGAGTGCGTGAGTGCGTGCGTGCGTGCGTGCGTGCGTGCGTGCGTGCGTGCGTGCGTGCGTGCGTGCGTGTGTGTGTGTGTGCGTGCGTGCGTTCCAGCACGCACGCTTGTGTACATGCATATGTTACACCAGAAATGACAAATTATTTACACTCTAAGAAATAGTCTTTTTAATACTTTAGCTATTTTAACTGGAATCTATTACTGCACACCGTCTAGGAAAACATGTCCATCAAATTAGCTTCAAGATATAATTCGACACCATAGTTGATGTTTAATTGAGATTTCTTGGTTGAAGTTCTAGCAGTGGTAGATATATTTGTAAAAATGAATGTAGATATCAGACATGACATTTTGCAGCCGTATAATCATATCCAATAAATGATACATGGTATACATGAAGTGAAACATTTAATTCACGTTAATAACTTAAGTAATTATTTGATTTTCACCTTGATTCCTCTGTACTCATCTAGAACATTAATACGCAATTCCTCAATATCTTCATTTTTTACTTTGTTTTCTTAACCCTTTGAAGTTTGAAACACGAAAGACCTAACAGCAAATATCCTTTACGATCTTATAAATATTATGTTGCATATTTTGAAACAAATTTGACTGAAAGCTGCTTCTGCCTATGGCAACACCATGCTCCTGTCAAATTAGTTTGAATTAATTCAAAAGCTTACCTGCATAGTTATTTTGCAAGTGAGAATCTTCTAATTCAGGTTTCAAAGGTTAATAGCAGTTAATATGTAAGTTTGATCAAAAGGCAATCTTCATTTAACTAACTATATTTGGGTCTTCACTTCATATGTAGATGGTATTATTAGACGACATATGCTTTGATGTTTTCTTGCATGTGCTGTTGTACATTCTCTCCTGTGTAAAATAACTTTTCATTGCTCTATAGGCCATTGCTATCAAATATGCATATATTGTTGCCGTCCATAAAGGTTTATCTAAATATACAACTTATCTCACGATGTAATGGATTAAAAATGACACAGTGTTTCATACTTCTGGCATAATGTGTACATTAGGTTGGGGGTGGGGTTACAAAGGAACTCTGCTGTGTTTCTACATGAACACAGTTCTGTTGTGAAAGGAACTCAGTTATTTTGTTAATTTCATATATTTACAACAGAATATCTGTAATAGCTTTACAGGCCCAACAACTTTCCTGCTTTATGGCCAAAACTGGTGACTCGTATCATTGTCAATATTATTACAACTAATGATAAGACATATATATATATATATATATATAAATATATATATATATATATATATATATATATATATATATATATATATATATATATATATATATATATATATATATATATATATATATATATATATATATATATATATATATATATATATATATATATATATATATATATATATATATATATATATATATATATATATATATATATATATATATATATATATATATATATATAACTTAGCTGTCAAGCTCATTGATGACACTAGATAAATCCACTTTGAGCTATGCCACGCCCATCTCTAGCTTAGCGCTGCCCATATTTGGATGTGTTGGAATTGATGTATATACTTTAACCACTAAATTCCCAGAATCCCAATTTCATGGTAACTATGCAGCTAACTTCTTTAATATTTTGAAAGTAATATGACTGTGTGATGGTGCTGCCTATGCCAGCAACAACGGCCAGTCAAACTACATTCAAATTATTCCACAGAATGTTTATTAAATAGTAAAGACATATAACGTGTACAACTGACAGCCTATTCATGGTTGATGACTGACTTAGTCACATCATTCAACACATATTTTGAATTGTGATGTCAGCCTACCTCTAACGTAATTGATTAAGATGTCAATACTTGAGTGACACATTGGATTCCTCTATCACAATGTGATGTCACAAGGCTCTGAGCAGTGTTATGCCTCCCATCACATAGACCGCCTCTATGATGTGTCATAGTAAATGATAAACATGCAGAGTAAATGATACACAAACAGTATAAATGAGAAACATACATTCAGTAATCTCTGGACTCAGGCCTCCAGCTTGGCAAATCAGTCTTCGAAATTGCGAATCACGTCCTTCAGCTTCCACATCATATTCACTTTCTATAAGTGTAGATACTACATCCGAGCTGCACAGACTCTTAGCCATGACACAGTTGTGAATTAGTGCAAATAACTTGTCACTGTAAAGCAAATAGACAGTAGTAGTAGTAGTAGTAGTAGTAGTAGCAGTAGCAGTAGCAGTAGCAGCAGCAGCAGCAGCAGCAGCAGCAGCAGCAGCAGCAGCAGTAGTAGTAGTAGTAGTAGTAGTGGTAGCGGAGGCGGCGGTAGTAGTAGTAGTAGTAGTAGTAGTAGTAGTAGTAGTAGTAGTAGTAGTAGTAGTAGTAGTAATAGCAGCAGCAGCAGCAGCAGCAGCAGCAGCAGCAGCAGCAGCAGCAGCAGCAGCAGTACAGGAGCAGCAGATGGGAACAACTTTTCCTGGTCCTTAGTCACTAATTTGAGAGGAAAACACTACAATTCCACATTAGGATTTTCAAAAATAGTACGTATAATACAATGGCGTATATTGTCAAAATACATAATCCTTTTGCATTTTACATTGAAAAAGCAAATAAAACCCTTATTATGAACATATATTCGTCGAGCAGAGAAACCCAATACATATGTGTGTAGCCCCAACCACTGCTTTATCATGATTTAGTAGACCGAGAAGAAGAAGAAGAAGAAGAAGAAGAAGAATAAGAATAAGAAGAAGCAGAAGAAGAAGCAGAAGAAGAAGAAGAAGATCTAGAAGAGGGTGAGGAGTATGAGGAGGATGAGGAGGTGGAGATGGAGGAGGAGGAGGAGGGGCGGGAGGAGAATGAGGAGGAGGATAGGGAGGAAGGGAAGGGGAGGAGGAGGAGCAAGAAGTTCTGGTAGCAGTCAATCAGCTTTGTTATTATTAATACAAACCTGCATGTGAGAGGCCAATGTCGTGGATGAAATACAAGTTCTGTTATTGCTAATAGTTCATAGATATCAGGCTGAACAGCACGGCAGCCAATCCAGTAGCATGATTTGAGAGCCATTGACAGGTCTTCAGAGGGAATGGTACATGGTACAGGGATAGCTCGTTTTTGTACTTGAGGAAAAGGTAAAACTGAAATATTGAAAGATTACGATTCATGATATGTAATATTCTAACTTTTATGCTGTTGTGTTCAGTCATTAAATCATTTACAATTTAAACCAATGATGCTTTTTGTGGATTTTACAAACTTTCAATAATGTATCAATTCCATCGCGAACGTCACGTGTTACTGTTAGTGCTATACAAGTCTTTAGATATTATGCATAGCTATATCTACACACATGTGTAAGGTGCACATATGTAAACACAGGCATAAACACATGCACGCACACACGCACGCACGCACCCCCTCCATACACACACAAGCATGCAGGTTTCGCTAAGCTAGCAGTGCCAGAGATGACAGATGTTTGAATGAACACTCGTGATGAGCGATAAATGACCAAATGCATTTATTATGGTAACCAAATAGATTGTGATCCAGTTCTAGTCATACCCCGCCTACTCACTAATCTCTGCCAACATTTTGCATGTGTTGGTATCGATTTATATACTTTGAACCCCGAATTGCCAATTTCAAGGTAACTATACAGGAAAGCTGTAATTTAACTGGCATCTGTTACTTCCTATGGCAGCAACAGCTCCCAGTCAAATTCGTTTCAAAATAGTCAATGTAATGTTTGAGTTATAAATTCATCGCAGATATTCCAATTTTCATGACAGAGTTATACATCATAATGTGTGTGATGTCAGCACACTAGTGACTAGTAATTGATTATGACGTTAGCTACTTGAGTGACAGATCAGATCCTACCATTTCTTACTCCTTAAAGCTCACGCTGCTATGATTATAACGATGGGTATTTACTGCAGGTATGGCTGTATTTACCTGAATTGGCAGGTCCGGTTGGTGCAGGTCTTGGACGGGGGAACAGTGCTGAATTTGACTGGTACTGGGAGAGTATAAGATCCTGTGATTCTACGAGCACCGTTTGATAGTACCACAACTTTGTGGAATTCGCAGGCTGAAGAAGACAAATGAGAGAATTTTCAATAATAGGTATATCAACTTCCATAATAGAAAGACAAACAGCAAGTAATAAGCATCTTTCATTATGAGGAATAAATCAGATTGCCGTACTATTTTAATTGTCGATACTATTTGTATTACGTATGTAAGATAACTATTAGAGACAATGTTTGGATAATGCGAATGCATTCTCGTAGTTGTTCGTGAAAAAACTTATTTGCTTATATTGATCTGTAAAGATCTTTCGGATTTTCCGTTTCTTCGGATTTTTCAGATTTTTTCAGATATTCCTTGATCATGCCTAACGTTGTGGAGGTGGTAATGCACATATGACAAAATATTAGCCAAATCGGACCAGAAGTTTCCGAGATATAGGCGGATCCAGAATTTGATCTGATCCGGATCTGGGTTCTAATATCCGGATCCGTGCTACTGTCTGTAAATTGCCTTGCACAGCACTTTCCTCAGTTGTGTCAAAGTCTGAACCAAATCGGATAAGTCGTTTTTTAGATACAACCCTGGACATACAGATACACTTATGCATGCATGCGTGCATGCACGCACGCATGCACACGCGCGCTCACACACTCACGTATACACGTACGCATGCACAGACCCGATCACAATACCATCTACCCCTAATAATCCGATATCTTAAGATATTCAAAATCAGGTTATATGGAAAGCATTGTGAAAACAAGGAGGCAATACCTAATATTAATACTATTGGTAAAAGCTGTGCAATGGTATGCACTGTCAAGGCCATGACTAGATTCACAAGCCAAACATCCAATGCATAGGATAAGTTGTTTATCTTTCACCCAAAAGGTACAATTTAATCACTACTTACGTTTGAATAGAAGAGATATCTCACGGCATCTAATCGACATACATCACGCATGGCTGCACTCTTTATTTGTAGACATTGATCCAAATGTTGTCCCAAAGTATGGTTTCTCATGTAAATCTTGTATATCTTCAACTTCTGTATGCTGAAGTCTAAAAGTAGCAGTAGCAGTAGTAGTAGTAGTAGTAGTAGTAGTAGTAGTAGTAGTAGTAGTAGTAGTAGTAGTAGTAGTAGTAGTAGTAGCAGCAGCAGCAGTAGTAGTTAGTAGTAGTAGTAGTAGTAGTAGTAGTAGTAGTAGTAGTAGTAGTAGTAGTAGTAGTAGTAGTAGTAGTAGTAGTAGTAGTAGTAGTAGTAGTAGTAGTAGTAGTAGTAGTAGTAGTAGTAGTAGTAGTAATAGTAGTAGTAGTAGTAGTAGTAGTAGTAGTAGTAGTAGTCGAAGTGAACGCACGCGTTTATTTAGCTCTGCAATTGCTGCCCGAATTTGCTAGTTTCTAGCGCGATTTTGTAGATAAATTTTATACATATATTTCGTATTAGTATTTCCTTTCAAACTTTATATTTAATTTGTAAATTCTTGTCTTGGTTGGAGCGCATTTTGTGTCTCTATTTTCTAAAGGCATTCCTCTTAGCTGGCGGTTTTCGCCATTTAATAGGGCTCCTCTTACTGTGGTCAATGCAATACATTCTCCCCGCGCCGGTCTGCTAATTCTATAGATCGTAGGCTAGCGCATTGTATTTGGCAAGATCGCTTGAGTGAGTGGATTTAATTCCTTTGTCATTTGTAAGCACAAGCCTAGTTCTTTAACTATATTACTCCTCATAGTCAGTTGGCTGTCCCCGGTCAACTCGAACAGACTAACAAATATATGACTTGACTATTTAATCATATATTTGTTAGCATACTTTAATCGGCTAGGTGTTAGTGAACCACTTAGAAAGTGGTTCAAACTAACAAATATACGACTGTACTCTCTATTCGTATATTTGTTGGTAGACGTCAGGGTTTCAAAAGGGGACACTATTTATTTAGTGTTTAGCTCTTTCCCCGACGTCTTGGTGTTATATATTTGTATTATATATTGTAGTAGTATGGGGTTCCTCTTTTTATAAAACACCATGGCAACCTCATATAAGCGTACCCTGAGTCTTAAAATCACGACAAAGGCTTGGGGTATTTCGGCAATTGAGGTGTATCATGGGTTGAAGGATGTAGTTGGGGCAGGGCCACGGGTCCTTCAAGGTCTCGTTAATGTTTCCAAATCTGTATGGAATGTCACCGTAGTTAATGAAAGTGTGAAGGAAAAGTTGCTCGATGAGGTCCTTGTCGTGAAGGGTGAGGTGTGTAATGTGGAGGAAATAGATTCTGATCGTCTATTAGTCAAGATGAAGGTTCCATTAGAGATCCCAGATGAACGGGTTATCACTGAATTGATCAAGTATGGCAAAGTGGACAAAGTAGAACACGAGACCTATCCATTTGATCGAACCTTAGAAAATGGCATCAGAAGAATTTGGTTTGAAAAGGTAGAACAACCTCTCCCAAGCAAGGTCACCATAGATGGTCGATTTATCTTGCCATTATGGTACAGGGGGCAAATCAAAGAGTGTAGAATCTGCTTAAGCACAGAACATCTTGCAACAGATTGCCCTAACAAAAACAAATGTCTAGTTTGTGGATCATCTGATCATTTTAAGTGGCGATGCCCGCAGAACAAATATGTCAAAAAGGGTGCTGATAAAAGTGCAGAGCAAGTTGTCTCTAAAGAGAATGTCATAGAACCGGTAGCTGCTGAGATTGTAGCGGAAATTCATACTAATGGGAAGCACGCTGCTAAGGAAAAAGTCATCGAACCAGTAGTGGCTGAGATTGTAGCTGAAGTCCATGTTAATGAGAAGCATGGGAAAAAAACTAAGAATCCAATCGCTGTAGTTGCAGGCGATGAAATAGAGGTTCTAGATGAGGGGCTAAGTCTTGCTCCAGTAACAAGTCAATCCAAGTTTGATGACAGAGAGGCTAATTCCCCCCAAGTTGAAGATGAAGATCAATACCCTCTGGAAGAGAGTTTTAATTTAGGACAAGTAAAATTCAGGTCGCAAGATACTGAAACTAACTTTGAATTTCCACTGAGTACACTCAATCTAGACGATTTAAATAATATAGAGAAAGTAATTGGTGTCTCGGATCGATTGAGTGGAACAAAGCGACAGAAAGATGGAGAGAGTTCTGAATCAGAAATAGAGGAAAGTGATATAGAAGACGATAATATGTCAGTCGCTGAATCTGATATATCCATTCAAACACAGAGTTCTAAATCACCTGATGAAATGGTCATGTACAGGTCAGAGGCAGGAGAGGTGTTAGTTCCATATGTGACGGCAAATGGTGTTAAATATAGGCATCTGCGTCATGATTCAGATATATTAAAATATAAGCATTTGGAAAAAGTTGAGCTAAGTAATGCAGCGTTTGTGAGTAAAATAGGTAAATGGTCTAAGAGAGGGTCGAAAAAAACAAAATCTAGTTAGCTTAATAATGGCGGTTTTACACAGCATTTTATGCTAATTTGCACACTCAATTGTAGAGGCTTAAATAGTGACATAAAGCAACGTCACTTACTAGAGACTCTGAAAAATGAGCAGATTGACATTGCTTTAATACAGGAAACAAAAATTCAGAAGTCAGAATTATACGATAATTTAGAAAAGATTTCTGGATCCAGAATATTTTATTCGTTATCTCAAGATAATAGTGCAGGCGTAGCAATTGTTATACTCCCTCGTTGTTCAGCCTATGTAAATATAATCTCTTCAGTATCAGGTGCAAATGGTCGCTGGGTGAGAGCCACGCTAGATATACAACAAACACGTATCACGTTGCTGTGTATATATGCACCTACATCTCATCAACTACGTCGTAATTTTTTTAAGGAGATGTCTAAAACAGCACTAGATAACATCACTGAAAACTTAGTAATGGGTGGTGACTTTAATTGTGTCTTAGACAAAGAAAATGACAGGAATGCAACTTCAACTTATACTGATACATCACATAGACTCTTAAAAGAAATATGTGATAATGAAAATTTAGTGGACACCTATAGAATATCAAAACCTCATGGTAAAGATCTCACATGGTTTTCGGTAGATGGTAAAGTTGGTTCAAGGATCGACAGAATTTATGTGAATAGTTTGTTAACAGGGTACTGGAGAGATGTTAATATTAAGCCAGTTGCATTCTCTGATCATAACATGGTTTGTGTAACCTTTGCCAATGCTGACTGGGTAACAAAAGGGGTCGGGTTTTGGAAATTAAACACAACACTGTTGGGAGAAGAATTTTATAAGAATAATATAGAGAGTTGTTGGCAACATTGGATTAATAGGAAAGCATCATATAAGAGCACATTGCAATGGTGGGAGGATGTTAAACTGGATTTAAAGTATGTTTCCCGAAAGTATGCTATTAGAAAAGCACAGGAAATACGCAAACGCAAGAAAACACTTCATCGATCACTGATGAAAATTAATGCTAAAGTAAATAATGGTGAAGAGAATTATTATGAATTACTGGTTAAAATTAAAAGTAAAATAAGAGATATAGAACACTATGAGTTTGAGGGTGCAAAAATTAGAGCAAGAGCCCAGATGCACGCAGAAGGGGAAAAGCCAACCCGATATTTTTGCGCATTAGAAAAAGCACGGGCAATAGATAAGGTGATGTGCTCATTAAACATGCCGGATGGTTCAACCGTCTTTACCAACAATGAAATGAGTACTATTGTATGCAATTACTATGAGTCATTGTACAAGTCAGAGGGAATTGATGAAGATGCAAAATTGGATTTGTTAGCAAATATAAACAAAAAGGTGTCAGACACAGGCAGTGAATTTTGTGATCAACCCTTAACACTAGAAGATTTAACTAAATCCCTTAAAGGTATGAAACTAGAAAAATCACCGGGGTGTGATGGCCTTCCAGTTGAATTTTACCAAACGTTTTGGCACCTTGTAGGTCCAATAATGGAAGAATTAGGCACTGAAATTTTTGAGAAAGGCCATTTACCACCAACTATGGCTAGGGCATACGTAAGGCTAATATATAAAGGAAATGACAGACGTCTAATTCAGAACTACAGACCAATTTCTCTACTATGTGTAGACTACAAAATAATATCCAGAGCACTAACATTGAAACTAGGTAGTGTTTTAGGAGAAATCATTGGAACAGAGCAGACATGTGCTGTACCCAGGAGGACAATTCTAACCAATACCATGGTAATAAGAGACCTTATACAATTGGTTGAGAAGGATAGCATCCCTTCAGCTGTGATTGCCTTGGACAATGAAAAGGCATTTGACCGTGTGGAATGGGATTTTCTTTTTAATTCTTTGCAATCGTTTGGGTTAGGCTCAAACTTTATTAAATGGGTAAAGATTTTATATACGGATATCAAGAGTAGCTATTTAGTGAACAATCAATTATCCAGAGAAATTGTCTTAGAACGTGGGGTTAGACAGGGGTGTTCCCTATCGCCATTATTATTTGTTATTGTGATGGAATCACTTGGCATAGCATTGAGGCAAAATAATAACTTTCAAGGCATATGTATTCGTGGCATAGAAAGACCACTTAAGCTGTCACAATATGCTGATGACACAACTGTGTTTACCAGTTCAAACAATGATTTTGCAATTTTAAACCACGTACTAGAAAAGTTCCAAAATGCATCTGGTTTGAAAATCAATAAAGGAAAATCCAAAGGATTATTTCTGGGGCCATGGAAAGAGCGGAATGACCAGCCACTTGAAATCAATTGGTCTAATGATACCATTAAGATTTTAGGCATCTATTTTGGCAGGAAACCGAATACAATACAAAATTGGAATGAACGAGTATCTAAGCTTAAGAGAATATTAGCAAATTGGAAGCATCGTCATCTTTCAATCTTTGGTAGAGTGTTTGTTGTCAACAACTTGGCATTATCTGGGCTATGGTATACAGCATCGGTTGTACACATGCCAAAACATGTAGAAAAGGAGGTTAATGAGTTGATATTGTCATTCATATGGGAAGAAAAGAATCATTTAGTTTCCCATCGTGTTCTCAATAATGCTAAGTTAGAAGGAGGACTTGATTTAATTGATATTAAAGTGAAATGTGTTTCTTTAAGGTTAAAATTTTTGGATGATCTTATTACATCAGATGAGACGTGGGCATGTGTTTCACGAGCTCTCATGGATAGAATTGTAGAACCATTTCTGGCGGAGCATGTGTTTACCTCAAAGAAGCCACCTCCGAATAGCCAAATGATACCAGATGTGTTTAAAGATCAAGTTAAGGGGTTAGAAATATTTGACAGATACATGCCTCCACCTACGTGCTGGAAGGAAGTACTAGAACAGCAATTGTGGGGCAATAGTAATATATGTTATAACAATGCAGTACTTTATCTACCGTCCTTTGCAAAATATGGCATTCAACATTTATCGGATATGATACACCCTCAAACACGTAGATGGATTTCAATGCAAGACGTAGCTAGAAAAACACATATGAGGCATATAGATGTCCAGCGGTTGCTAAATAAAATAAAACATGCTGTACCAATTGAATGGTTTCGTCTGCCAAATGTAAATAATAATAGTTTGACTCCACAACCCGCATTAGTTCTTGATGATGAGATGTTAAAATACAAGATGAGATCCAAGGAATGGTATCATATTATGAGACGAAAACAAGTAACACCTCCCATAGCAATTAGGAGATGGGATGACTCAAGCTATAAACCATCCAGTTGGAAAAATGTATGGAAAATCTTACATTCTCCATCCATACCAAATATGGCTCGTGATTTATTGTGGCGATTACTACATCGACGTCTATGGGTGGGACACTTGACATACAAGTGCAATATTACGACTTCTGATAGGTGTTACTTATGTCAAACAGACGAGGAAACAATCGAGCATTTATTTGTGGAATGTCCAATATCGTCACAATTTTGGGACTATATCAGCCAAATCTTGGCAAAATTTGGAGCGAAGCCCATTGTTCTAGACACGCATGTAGTCTTATTTAGAGAATTTGGATCAAGCGGTGTAAATATCATAAAGTCTGAAAGGACTATTTTAATAACAATACTAACCATAGGTGTTTGGGCCATTTGGAAACATCGGTGTGCACAGACGAAAAATCCATCTATGGGCAATCACAATAGAGCAATAAAGGCAATATTTCGTTCATTGCTGCTGAATCATATTCCTTGCGAATATTTTAGATTAAAGCAGCATGGTAAAGAAAAAGTATTCAAGGACATATGGTGCAAAACAAACATAATTTCAATAGAGTTGGGAGCTGTAAAAATAAATGAGCCTGCACTAGCTTAAATCATTTAATTACTACAGCTGATTTATCTGTGTCTTTTAATTAATCTGTGTCATGTAATTCATTTTAGTCTGCACTTTGATATTGTTATGTTTAATAATTCATGTTAAGAAATAAACAGACTGGGGTAATTTAATAATCAATCGATAAAGTAATTTGCCATTGAATTATAAAATTGTCCCAGGTAATTTTAGGAATTTGCACAGAGTTTTATAGGGTTATTTGTTCCCGGGTAATTTACAAAACCTTACAACAAAGTAAATCAAAAATGGAAACAATAGCGCCATCTATTTCCATCTATTTTTCTGTAATTTTTCTGCCGACTATATGTATTATACTACCCAAATGCTACTACGCCCGCTGATCTTTAGAGAATCAGCCCACTGGCGTCAATGATTGACTTATTTGTCATAGATTGACGAGGCACTTTTCATTTGTTGGATAGTTGCACTCGCCACACGGGTCTACTACTACACCTGGGTTGAATAGTAATGCCTTTGTTAAGTTTTGTTTTGCTATCGGAGCTTTATCAGCATATTGTTTTGTATCTATACTTTTTAAGCCATATGTATTTATAGATTGTATTAATGCTCATTATTTATCATTGTTTTGGTGTAATATTAATCAAGATTACTAGTTCACCAGGTTTTTTTCTGGGGGTTTGCAAGCCTTTTTAAAGGAGTTCCTCCGTGAAGTTTGTCCGACTGCGTCAGCGTCGGTTTTTCAAAAAAAAAGAAAAAAAAAAGTAGTAGTAGTAGTAGTAGTAGTAGTAGTAGTAGTAGTAGTAGTGGTAGTGGTAGTAGTAGTAGTTAGTAGTTAGTTGTAGTAGTAGTAGTAGTAGTAGTAGTAGTAGTAGTAGTAGTAGTAGTAGCAGTAGTAGTAGTAGTAGTAGTAGTAGTAGTAGTAGTAGTAGTAGTAGTAGTAGTAGTGGTAGCGGAGGCGGCGGTAGTAGTAGTAGTAGTAGTAGTAGTAGTAGTAGTAGTAGTAGTAGTAGTAGTAGTAGTAGTAGTAGTAGTAGTGGTAGTAGTAGTAGTAGTAGTAGTAGTAGTAGTAGTAGTAGTAGTAGTAGTAGTAGTAGTAGTAGTAGTAGTAGTAATAGTAGTAGTAGTAGTAGTAGTAGTAGTAGTAGTAGTAGTAGTAGTAGTAGTAGTAGTAGAAGCAGCAGCAGCAGCAGCAGCAGCAGCAGCAGCAGCAGCAGCAGCAGCAGCAGCAGCAGAAGCAGCAGCAGCAGCAGCAGCAGTTTTTGTAAAGTAAAACACATTGGCACAGATTTCTAAATATTTCTTCCAAAATATAACCCATTGAGACCTCGCTGGTGTAATGTATTTCATGTAATTGTTTGAATTTCTTTTACATAACTATTATTTGATTCTGTCTATGAATAATTCTTTATACCAAGTGCTATGAGTTTAGGCGTTTGGTAGGAAGTAGTCGTGTATGTATGATTACTTTATTCTGCGGCTGTAGTAGTAGAAATATCCTACAGCTGCAATCAGTCCTTCTTCGCTTTTGACCACTTTGTCTTTTCCTCAGCCTTTATCTTTAATTTCCTCAGCCCGATTCTTGATTTGACTGTAACGAGTCCTGCATCCCTGAGGTGACCTCGTAGCATGCCTAACAGATTTATGCAATGACGTCCACTGTTGGCTTTATATTTGCTGGCTCCCAGCAGGGCACATTCCAAAGCTCTCTGTACCGGCGTGTCTTCTGGTATCCTTAGCAAAGGCCAAACATGGATCTTCTTTGCTGGACGACTTTTACAGACAGCGGCGATGTATTACACATCTTGTATAGTGCACCGTTGGAAATTAAAAGTAATTGCATTAACTATATCGTTGTAACTATTGGACGCCATATTCGTTTAGTCTATTGTCTGTATAGACCAGGATTTGTCAAACAAAACCAACCTGCCTGCACGTGCAAATAGTCATTTGTCCTCCAGCTCTAGAAGCGTAAGCATGAACGTAGAGGTTACTATTCACGGCAGTACATTCGACGGCCTGCATTTCAATACTGTTCAGCGCAACTGTCTCAATTTCCAGAAGAAACTTAGAGAAATCTTTTACATATATTTTGACAATAATTTGCTTGAAAGTTATTGCTATGAATAACAAACACTATTCAGCAAAATTACTGTCAAAATAATTATTAGGTAATGCAATTACTACCTGGTACAACTTTGATACTAATTTGAATGAAAATTGCTACTGCAACAGCTCAGTCGCTATATTCTAAAATAATCATTATAATTTTTAGTCGACTCTCGCTACGGATTTGAATAGCAATTTGACTAAGTTGTTGGTTTCTAAGGCACCAACATTGCCGAATTATTATCTACACACGTGCAATCAATATATTACTATGTAGGTAAAGTGAGCGTAGGTCTATGTACGCTTTCTCTCCAAGAATGAATGTTTAGCAAACGGCGTGCATGTTTCGTTGACAGATTTGTGCATTTGTTTACACGCATTGGTCGAACAGAAACGTACACCCGGTCGCTAGGCGAAATATTTACTTCGTGCTGGCAAAGCGTATTTTGGCCATATACTCACTCTACTTAGATAGTAATACTGAGCGCCGTGTGATTCTATAGACAACAATTTGATAACATTGTTGGTGCCTTAGTAATCAGCAACTTACTCAAATTGCTCTTCAAATCCGTAGAAAGTGTTGACTGAAATTTATTATGATTATTTTAGAACACAGATTGAAAGGTGTTGCGGCAACACCTTTTAATAAAATGTGTATCAAATATATAGCATGTAGTAATTGCATTAATTACTAATTATTTTGACAATAATTTGACTGAATGTTGGTGCTGTCATTGATAGCAACTACTTTCACACAAATTGCTGTCAATGTATATAAAAACTTTCTCCTATTTTCTCCTGGACAGTGACACACTTTCTCTGAACAGCATTGAAAGACAGACTATCAAATGTACTGCCGCGAATACGCCCTACGGGCATGCTTACGCTTCCAGAGCTGGAGGACAAATGACTATTTGCACGTGCAAGCAGGTTGGTTTTGTTTGAGAAATCCTGGCTTGTGCAGACAATAGACTAAACGAATATGACGTCCAATAGTTACAACGATTATTGCATACTGGTTAAATTGAACTGGCATCTCATATCTCGTGCAAAAGTATCTATATTTAATGGAACACGAGAGCTTTAAGCTGGCTAATATATCGTTAACTCATTTGTGTTTCATTGTAGTGATCTTTCATTAATGCTGATACTGCGACATCTTGCCTGATAGAATAGGATTGTTACTTTTCTGACACACTTGAACTCAAGTCTAACATAATTTTGATTCGTAGAAGTCTGCTCGAGAAGACAGTTCTTAATTCTCTGACATTTGATTCTAGTACTCTCTACTTCTTCGGTTTTTAATTGGTTTTTAAAATAGGAGAAAGTCTCTATTGGAATAACTGTGAAATGTTATGTCCGTGAAGCCATGGTCGTATCATGTTGCAAATTCATGTTTGAAACATTGCACGTGATTCGAACTCCTTGTGATTTTTTTTCACAAACATAGCGTTCTGACAATACTCACACATCATTTAATGCAATAATATTTTCTATGGCACGATTTCTAATTTTAGAGATAAACATTTGTTTTTAGCCTGAAAACTTGTGAATGTTGTTGCATCTAAAATATTGTTGTCTAGCTTTCACGTTTTCTTACTGCTTATATTTACCAGCGCATTGCATACAATTCAATTCTCATTGTTTCACAATGTGAATCGTTAAACAATTCTGTTTCAAAATGTTTAATGATCTGTGATTGTATACGCCTGGAGAAGGGCCTGGATTATTAAATCGGGCCTAAATAATATTGAACGTGCCTCATTCAGTTTTTCCGTTGCCAGAGTTCAGATAAAAGCGAATAATTTAGGATATTTTTAATGTGGTAAGTGGCTGGAATGATTTCCTTGAATCAGCTTATTCGAATCGGTTGGCCTTCCTTAGTTAGTTTAACCCTTTTATGACGAAACCAGCCCTAGCCAGCCTCTGCAGTGGTCTTGAGAAATGCCCATTGGTAGGTCAAGTGAAGACTATTTTTGGAAAATTTGCCACTGTAACGATAACCGAGCTAGTCATTCCAGTGGTCAATTTTCAAAAATAGTCTTCACTTGGCCTGCATGTAGACATTCGATAAGCAAATATTTAATTTTTTGACAAAATTTAGTCACTAAAGGGTAAAGTGCATGCTACTTTTATGTATAGATTGACATATCTACGAAAGCTACCAAATTGCTGGTGATAGTGGCCTTTAATTTAATATTCTGGCTATGGTTGATCAGTAGATAGAAAAATTCCCAAAAATTCATTTTCTGAATATTGCCAGATGTCAAAATGTCATCCATATAACTTCGATAAAAGCAGGCCTCGTATATGATTTTCTTAAACCCCCTTCTTCCCATTCAGTGACATAGTGTTGCAAAACTTGGCCCGAATCGCTTATAGAACAACCACATATTTGGTGGTAATTTGCTCAATTGATTTGAAAGTCACTTTCCGTCAAGCTAAGATCTAAAATATAAAACATTTCGTTATCTAGTTGACTTGTATGCGTCAAATAAGCCGAACGCTTGCTTCAATGCCAGTTTCTCTACGTAGAATCGATATCTAATGTTACAAACAACGCATCTTAGGAATTATCAAATTGGATAATTTAGAAAGTTCTCAGTATTTCTAACCATAACTAGGGTGTCTGTACGCATGCCCATTGATAAACTAATCGCTGTACTCAGGAATTCGGTAGCGTTCTGACCATAACATGAGATCTTGCCTGCTGGTATTAAATGGCCATTCTAAGATCTAACTTCTTTTTGGATTTGGGTATCATACATAATTCCATTGCCTGTGTGTATGATTACTGTATTCTGCGGCTGTAGTAGTAGAAACATCCTACAGCTGCAATCCGCCCTTCTTCGCTTTTGCCCAATGTGTCTTGTCCTCAGCCGACATCCTGAGCTTCTTCAGGTCCATTCTTGACTTGAGTGTACCGAGTCCTGCTTTCTTGAGGTCACCTCGTAGCAGGCGTACCAAATTTATGCAATGACGGCCTTTCCTGGGCGAATCCCAAGGCTCTCTGTGCTGGTTTCTCTTCTTGCATCCTTAGCGCATGGCCAAACGTGGACCATCTTTGCTGGGCGACCTTTACAGACAGCTGTGACGTATTACACATCTTGTATAGTGCATCGTTGGAAACTATGCTGTCTGGCCATTGGTGTCCAGTGGTGGTGCGTATGTGTTTGCGGTGGCAGGCATCGAATTTGTCTAGAGCTGCCTTTGGAGCTGCCCATCTGTTACACCATCAAGAATACGCAGGTTACATTGTATAACCGTAGACTCTTTATCAAGGGCATCTTTGATCTACGAATCCCTAGCTTCCAGAACGACTGGAAAGCTATGTTCCCCATGACGCAGTGTGCAGAAATGTCAGCAGTACTGCAAAGCAGTGAGCCCAGGATTTTACTTTTCCTCCATGGTTCGGCGCCACGAAGTGGGTCGTCATTTTCTATAGTTTCATACTTTGTCGCTAGGTATATGTGGAGGAAATCTGTTTTTGATTCATTCATAAAGAGATTCTCAAATTTTAATTTGCTTGCAGCTATTGGGAGAAGTTCGTCAATGGGTTTCTTTTCCTCGTCTATGAAGTCCACATCGTCAGCATATTCCGTCTCTAGCGGCATGCCCAGTAATGACACTGGTGGGGGCGGGGGGATTGGTCCTGTGGCACTTTCCTGCACATATTTCAATGCGGCAGCAAGGTAGCTGGTGAAAAGCACCGGAACACCATCTCTCTGTGAGGAGCGGATTGATGTCTCAAATTCTTCAGACTTTATTGACTTGACTCGTACTCTCAGCTTAGTCTCTGCAAGCAGTAGTCTCACTAGTCGTAGCTCATCCTCATTGCAACTGGCCTGGCGTAGTACATCTAGGATCTTTGAGTGTTTAATTGCGTCGAAGGCGCGTGACATGTCAATGCCCATTTTGTGGAAGTCCCAGTGTTTGGACATGGCTACCGGCACAAGCATGCATTGAGCCCATAAATATCTACGCAGCTGCATCCACGTTTGAAGCCACTTTGACATGATCCGGTGAAGTAATCAATCTTGTCTCGGATGCGGCATAGAGTAACATTGTATAGGATTTTCCGTATGCTGTTGAGGAGCACAATGGGCCGCAGATTGGCTGGGGCCCAGGTGGGTTCTTGGGCTTGGGTAGTGCGATAAGGGTGCCTTGGCCTACAGCGTCGATGGGAAGGTGGTGCATAAAAGCTGAATTGATTAGGTGCGTGATCGGTTTTGAGATAATGTCACTTGCATATTTGAATAGTTCATTGCTCATGCCATCAGGTCCAGATGCACGTCCATTTTCAGGGCTTTAAGTGCCTTCTCAACTTCTGCTATTTTAATTGGTGTTAGTAGTGGTCTTGGATCTCATGAGAACGGGTGCAAGGGCTCATCATCATTGTCAGTGAACTGTTCCTTGAACCATTCTCAGATCGCCTCGCCTTTTCCCTGGTCAGTCCCGATAAAGTGTCCTTCAGAGTTGTGCACAGTGAGTGGTGGTGTGTAGTCAGTAACTCTCAGGACTCGGGCTGCCCGAAACATTTTGTGACAGTCGTCCATGGCAGTGATTTCATCTGCTAGGGAGTCTGCCTGTAGTTTAGTGCGGTCTTCACTTTGGCCACTTTGATAAATGTGCAGCCGTAATGCTTTCTGCTCTGCTGACAGGTGTACTACTAGACGGTCGTCAGTATACCTAGTTTGGTTGTTTTTAAGAACGCCTATCGTGCTGGTAGCGGATGATTCCATAGTTTTCAGTATTTTGGTTAGGATTTCGTTTGGATCGGAGCTGACATCGATGTTAGCTATCTGCTCCCCGAGGGCTTTTTGTATGACATTTGAGTGTCAGTGTCGCTGATGAGCTTAGGTAGGTTGTAGGTAGGTTGTAGGTGACTCTACCCTCTTGCCTGGTATGGTGTTTATATATTAGGTAGAGATCGTTCATCTGAAGGCATGTAGTGACTAGTTTATGGTCAAAATTGTGGTCTGTGCCTCCATACAAATGAGCGTTCCGGAGTAAAGGTTTTGCTTCTGTCTTGCATAGTATGAAGTCTATTTGGGTGAAGACAGCTGTTGTAGCCTTAGTACCTTTTGGGGGCTTTGCGATCAGCAATGTGTCCCGTCCATGTTGTTCGGTGACGGCATGGGTGTTTGAAAGCCGTATTTGTGACAAATAGGCCATTGGAACTGAGGAATGCCACCAGTGCATCTCCATTGCTGTTGCGTGTTCCCTCTCCATAGGATTCCATGCATAAGCCAAGTCCTGAGTTTACCCGCTTGGAGTTGAAATCGCCACACACAAACAGTTGCCATCTAGCTGGGATTGTAATGGCGGAGCTTAGTTCTGCATAGAAGGAATCTAATATTGCTGGATTCTCTTTGGCTTTTTCGGTAGTTGGGCCGTATGCGTTGACAATTCTACACTTTGTGATGGTGTGTTTTCGCATAGCTATAGCCAGGTCGATGAATGCAACGCACTCACTGACGTATCTAAAACTAATGACATTATCCAAGACCCTTGGTCCGATTGCGAAGCCTAAGCCCCGATATGTGGCCTGTTTATGCTCCATGAGCACTAGCTTATGGTCTTCTGTAGTTGCTGCTCTGAGGGTTTAGCTACTTTAATCTCCTGAATGCATGCAATATTGATGTTATAGCGTTCACAGTCTGCACCTAAGGTTTGCCTCTTTGATGTTGCACTCAGACCACGTAAATTCCACGTAGCTATGGTAAGCTCCTGGGAAGATTGCGTCGTCCGAGGACGTCGAGCACAGTTTCTTGTTTCAAGAAGAGTAGACATAATCAGAGTTGCCTCTGTATGCGGATGTCAGCCCGCAAACCTTGATGACTTAGTTTCCCAACAAATTTGGTACTTCTTGAGGAGACCGGCGTGAAGGTGCAATCTTTCTCCTCCTCCTCCCTTGCCTGTGCCGTAAATTCGAAATTATCGACAAGAAGAAACTTACGCATGTGATCGATGAGTCCCTTGCCTGTGCCGTAGACTCATCGATCACATACGTAAGTTTCTTCTTGTCGATAATTTCTTTTAATGTAAGGTTTTTAAAATATCAATAAGCATTGGAAAATTTACTGATCAAACGGCTCTCGTCTTTAGTATAATCGGTGTTGCTTAATTGTCAACGAGCGGCACGGAGATAATTTAGCCTGGATAAATTAAGAGTCGTAGATCGTTCATCTACTGGGTTCAGAATATTTTGAGTTTTTACGCAATGAGCCTAGTCCATGACGTTCAGAAGACAGCACCTTACAGCATCACTGCTTTCAAAGCGAAACACAGATAGGACGCAACATGAAAAAACTGAACAAAATTAGTTCAAGCTCCAGCTTGTAATTTTGAGTTTACCTGTGTTAATTTTTACCTGTGCCGTGATTTGTCGTGCATCGATCACTCCACGTCTTCAGTATCTCGCCATGGTAAGCAACTTCTCTGGGCATTCTCATTACAAGAGAGTATCCATTTGTGAAGTTCTTTCCAACTATGTAAATACCTCGGCCAGGCTGAAGCAGTTCCACCATGTCATTGGCCACATGTAAATGCACCGTGTCAGTACCTGCCAGGTGTATTGTAATACATTTTATTTGCATAAAGGTATACTGGTTTCGGACGGTATGGAGGGATCCGATGTGTTACACAAGTATCTGAAGTCACAATCAATTATGTCACAATCATAATAACGTGTATCTCCCTCATCAAATTAGTAAGGTCCGTCAGGAATGAACGAATTACATGTCTTTGATGACTTTACAATTTAATGAACATGTTGTTAAATATTTAAAACCTAATTTGACTGCAACAGCTCCCAGTCAAATTGTTTCAAAACATTCAACAGCTTATCTGTATAATTATCCTGAAATTGAGATTCTGGGAATTCCGAGTTGAAAGAATATAAATCGATTCCAACACACGTGACGAGTGGGCGGAGCTTAAAGGGAAATAGGCTGGGCAAAGCGAGAGATGGATCCCTCCATTATATTAGAACTTATTCTAAGATGATGATGGTGGTAGTGGCGGTTGTGGTGGTGCTGGTGGAGGTGGCGGTGACGGCTGCGGCGGTAGCGATGGCGGTGGCGATAGTAGTAGTAGTAGTAGTAGTAGTAGTAGTAGTAGTGGTGGTGGTGGTGGTGGTGGTGGTGGTGGTGGCGGCGGCGGCGGCGGCGGCGGCGGCGGCGGCGGCGGCGGCGGTGGTGCTTGTGGTAGTGGTAGTGTCGGTGGCGATGGTGGTGCTGGTAGTAGTGGTGGTAGTGGTTGAGGTGGTGGTGGTAGTGGCGGTGGTGCTGGTGGCGGCGGTTGAGGTGATGGTGGTGGTGTTTGTTGTGGCAGTGGTGGTGATGGTAGTGGTGGTTGTCGTCATTGTGACGTAGATAAGTATCATTATATCATAGTTATCAAGTATGTCATAAACAGGAAACAATCCATTTCTATTTCTTAATCAAGGCTATAAATGCATACAGATAATATATGTTTTGTCATACTCTCGACCATTTACCTTCTCCCGCAGTAGTTTTGTTATTGGTGAATGTAGCTGGCAGGTTGCGATAGTAGCCGTTGATATAAATAGCTATGGTTTCATTCTTAGCTGTCTTGAATTCTATTTTAAACTGAAAGAAAAATCCAGATACAAGCTCAACAAAAACAGCAGCAACAGCAACAACAACAACAACGACAACGACAACGACAACCGACGGCGACTTTACCCAGGAATTCCTGAAAAATAATGTTGTCCACAATTTATGCATTTACACCTGAACACAAACAAACACTAACATACCTGGCGTAATCTCCCCATTTACTGATACTCAAATGCGAAGATCATGGTTTTCTAAGGACCCTGGAATAACTCTAGCCATTAACTATATACAGCATATGACGTCTTAACTGTCTTTCAAATCGAGAGCCTGACCCAACCGCCAAGCTATAAGCACAGCGTTACCTATATATTGTAACGGGACAGTGCCACTAGAGCATCGGTGTGTCTGGAGACCCATCAGACAAGGAAAGCGTGTATCGCTAACAAGTGCTCGCGGTTAGACTGGTGAAATCAAAGGGTTACTTAGTTTGATGATAAAATGTGACGGCCTCTATGTCAGTAGCTTGACCACTGTTACTGATAGCCTATCTGTTCATGTGGACATATTGATGAATCCACAAGTCACTATCTCCTCCATTGCGCTCTTTTTTAACGAGCAGAATCTCTCTTCAAAACCAGCTCGTCCTAAACGATATCTCTCTTACCACTCTCATAGCTACTCAACTTTTATACGGCATTGACAACGTGGATTTCGAAAAGAATATTATGATAGGGCATACGTATCACCGTATGCCAATATATAGTCAACACCAGCAACTTCAAGTAACTTTCTATTAGTAAAATTCACAACCATAATAAGAGGTAAACTGGCAAACAGCCCAACATGTACAACCATGATGAAAACGGCACATAGAGAGCTCCTTAGTCCAGGGCTCACCATACGCACGCACGCACGCACGCACGCACGCACGCACGCACGCACGTACGCACATAACAGGTGATAAACTGGGACTATGGCTTTTGATGGGTTAAATTTAAATGCTTGACCCATAACGAAAATGGCCAAAACGTTCGGTATAATGATAGGAAACTAGCAAATAACCACTCAAATGTTGCTCTTATGGGCCTTTCTCCTTTTCCATAGGTAAATCAGTTATGTAATTAGGTCACCAGAGGTCAAAAGGTCTCCAATTTTTTCTCGCTGCATAGAATCGCACAATTGCGCATTGCTATGACCGACAAAGTGCTAATAAAGGAATAGCTTGATGTTAACATCCGGAAAAGCGAGTATTAGGCAAATCTAAAGCAATGTTCATCTATTTCATGAAATGCAACTTTGAGAATGTCCATTTTTTAAAATAACGAAAGAAAACCGCAATTATGGTTTACTTGAACAAGAGGTGCATGACACCTATATCGCTCACCTGGAAGATTGGCTAGTGAGATGTATGTATATACGGCTTTTATATCATTTCACGTAGATGTTCTGAAAATCCGTGATGTCTATATCGGAACGAGAAAGGCCCCACAAATAGAGAACTAAAGAATTTGACATGAACAGAGAAATTTGTTTCAAACACACAGATGTTAGCTGGATAATAGTGCAAACGCTAAGATGACTGCCAAGCAAATTGACCAATCAGCTTCATTTGAGCAACATGATTCATGAATCAGATTCAAGTGTGTGAAGTCGCATCTCGCACAAATGCAAACGTATATTTTAGCACTTTCACTGTCAAAACCCATACAACAAACAAAGGCTCGATTTTCAAATGGTCCACAAAAGCGTTGAAATCTAATTGGTCGATGGTGGCCATGTTTTTAATGTACTGACTTCCGTTGAATAAATCTGAATGGCCCTTAATCCGGAATAATCCCTAATCATGCATTCTGCGATTCGGGAGAAGTCGTTTTCATGAAAATTAGATCATCTAAGATGGCCACCAAAGTATTTGGCCAATCAGGTTCCTGAACAAACTTGGTTCACCTGTTGGCCTAGATGATGTTTCATGAGTTTTGAATCTATCCCACAGGCAGTTTTCGGAGCTGGTTCTAAAAATTGGGCAAAATCCAAGATGGCAGATGGCCAAATTGGCTGATCGGCTTCCTTTGAACAAAGTTGCAGCTATGCGCCTTAAGGTTTGTTCCTCCCAAATATAATTCAAATCGGCGCAGTGGTTTTCAACAAGAAGATATCTTTAATTTCCTATTCCCTTAAAATGGGAGGGATTTTTTTATGGAAACTGATCCAATATGGCTGCCAAACCATTTATCTGACAGTTTTGAAACTGGCAAATTTAAAATTATCAAACCTAAAAACCTATATAAAACCAATTTCGGCTTCAGAATCCATCAAATAAATAAATACAATATGGCCGCCAAACACGCTACATTTTGATAGGTCCACTACGGCCATGTTTTCTTTACGTATCAACTTCCCTCGAACAAACTTCAGTGGCGTTTAGTGCCTAATCATATTTCCCAAATTTCGGTCGGACCCATTGAGCAGTTCTGGAGAAATGGTTGTTTTCGCGAAAACTAAATCATCCAAGATTGCTGCCAAACCATCCTGAGATTTGAATCGATCCCGCAAGCGGTTTCGGGGAAGATTTTTAAAGAGTTTCTAAAAATCGGCAAAAATCCAAGACGACTACTAGCCAAAATGTCCGATCCGCATCGTTTGATCACAGTTAGATCTCTATGACCTAGATGGTTCCTGCAAAATATAATTCAAATCGGCACAGTCGTTCTCGAGGCCACATTTTAAATGTATTGCTTTAGTATGGGAGTTTTTGGCAGTAAACTGATGCAAGATGACCGCCAAACCATTTATCCGACAGTTTTGAAACTGGCAAATTTAAAATCAGCTCACCCAAAAATCTAAAGAAAGCCAATTTCGGTGTCAAAATCCATCAAAATCCATCAAATATCAAAATCCAATATGGCCGTCAAACATGTTACAATTTGATCGGTTCAAAACGACCATGTTTTTGTCGCATTCCCATTCTGGCCAGGTAAGCTAAAACTGAAATGATCATAACTTCACATCTGTATAAATTATATACAAATAAGTTGAGTAATAATGTCGTCAGCGGTCAAAACATTGCCAGTTTTGATCTTTGCTTAAAATCTGGCAACTTTTCATATTATTCCTAACACAGCGCTAATAACGAAATATCGTGATATTAAAATCTTGAAAACTGAGTATTAGACTCCATCTGACAAATCTCAAGGGCCAATATTCATCTATTTCATGCGATGGCATTACTATGACAACTGGCAGAATGTCCATTTTTGAAAATAGCGAAAAAAGGAATTATGGGATATTGAAAAATAAAATGAAAAAAACTGTGCATTTTTATGACTGACAAAGTGCTAATAAAAGAAAACGTTGGTGCTAATATCTTGAAAAGTGGGTGATAAACATCATCTGAAAAATCTAAAGGGCCAATGTTCCTTAATTTCATTATATATTGCTATATGACTACTTTTAGAATGCCCATGTTTGGAGATAGCAGAAAAATGCAATTATGGAGAACTAAAAAAATGAACTGGAGATAAAATCACATCTTCATAAGCTAGAGCAATGAATGACCACTTAAAATGTTCATTGTCTTGGTCTCTACGATTTCATATTTGTTATGAATCAATTGGGTAATGGGTCTCTCCAGTTTTAGCTATGCCCCGCCCATCTCTACGCGCCACCAACACCATGCTCGTGTTGGGATCGATCGATCTCTGAACTCCATGCATATCAATTTCCAGAAAGCTATGCAGGTAAGTTAGTGAATATTTAAAAACTAATTCGACTTGTTGCTGCCTATGGCTGCAACCGCGCCCAGTCAAATTAGTTTCAAAATATTCAACAGCATGTTTATTAAATAGCAAAGACATACAATTCGGACACCGTATCGGACTCTTAAGCGCTAAAGACGAACTATTTCGAATCATCCACGTCGTCATGATTATAACGTCAGCATGCGTCACTTAATTGTTTATGACATCATATGATGGATGGATAAACTGGTAAATTATACAAGAGACATGGTTAACTTTCAGGTGCTTAGTAAGGCGCTTTGCCAGAAGGTTACCTATTTTATCCACTATTTAAGCTCTGGTAGATGCGCATTTTGATTGGACAAAATGTTAGTAAAGGAATATGTTGATATTAATATCATGAAAATGAGTGATACGCGTCATCAGTAGTAGGGTCGGTATTAAAATGATACCATCTCCCTCAACTGGCAGCCGTTCGGCGATCCGTGGCCCCCACTGCCCTCTCAATCCCTGGGGCATGGGGTTGTTGAGGCATGTGGTTGGTGTATGTCTCTAGATGGAGATGGGAGCTATGCCCCCAAGGATTGAGAGGGCGGCGGGCGCTACCACGGATCGCCGAACGGCTGCCAGCTGAGGGAGGTAGTATCATTTTAATTCCGACCCTACTACTAGTCAAAAGGATACCACCTCCCTCAACTGGCAGCCGTTCAGCGATCCGTGACCCCCACTGCCCTCTCAATCCCTGGGGCATAGGGTTGTTGAGACATGTGATTTTCGTGGTCGGTGTATGCCTCTAGATGGAGATATGAGCTGCTGTTCTCCCGGACATGGAAGGCTGTGGCAAATATAAAACTCCCGTGTGGACCCCACTGTCCGGGAGAACCTACTCAGGATACCGGCCAGTGGCCAGCCTCTCTCTCTCTCTCTCTTTCTCTCTCTCTCTCTCTCTCTCTCTCTCTCTCTCTCTCTCTCTCTCTCAGACCGGTATCCTGAGGAGGTTTTTCTATCTGTGGGACACTTTTGTACCTATCCTACCTATCCTACTTATGTACCTATTCTACCTATCCTACCCCACCTATCTCCTACCCTACCCTGTTGCTATTCCAGTCGGCTGGTGTGTGTGTCTGTGGTGCTTTGACCCCGCACCTGGGGGGGGGGGGGTGTCGCGGTGGGTCTTTATCTAACCTGGTCATATTACCGCGGCCCTAGTGTCTTACCTAGTTTCGAAATTCCAGGTATGTTCTAGGGAGGTCTTTTGAGCGGATTTGAACTCCAGTCTGCAGCCTGGGGACACTATGCAATTCAAACTCTATCAACTCTATTGATAGACCCACCGCAACACCATTAAAATCTCGACTCTTAGTACTTTTTATCTCTGAGAGTGGGTTGTGAAATCGCCGTGACTGCGTTAGCAACACAGCAACGTGTGAACACATAACTTATCAGCTATTGCATACATGGTCGAGATAGTTAATGCGTTGTATTATACAACAGGCCCAAATCTCGTTATGTGTTATTAGCAAATGGTCAACTTTAAAATCACAGGTTCAAATCTCGCTATGTGTTATTAGCAAATGGTAAACATGTCTACAATTACTCTTTACCCATTACCCGAGAAGCATGACATCACGTCAATACCAACTCGCACAGTCACATAAAACCCATGACTGCAGACCACAGACCCTCGACTGGGTCAAAGGCAAGAATAGTAGTTTATTTAGCCCACCTGCTATGCGTTAACACCCAATTAGACACAGCATCGATAATAGTATACCACGTGTGAACGCACAACCATACATTACGTGTAAACACTCAAAACACTCAACTACGTGTAAACGGTCATCTACAAACAATATTACACACAATGGGCTGGCCCGAAGAGCTATGGTGATGCATGCATGATGTAGGCTGTGTGGCGCGACGAGAAAAAGTACCCGGGCCATATGCGTGATATGGGCAACTATGCAGATCGAAATCTTGAGAAATGGAGAAGCTCAGGGATCCCAACATTCCACTTGTCAGTTCTACTAACATGCCTTACATGTCGCGGATGGTATCCGCGGACTGTGATAGCGATGGACAAACTCTTCAAGTATATGAATTATTTAGAAACGGGTTGCAGTTTTGATGGGGATGCTGCTATCGAGTTGGAACAAGAGTGGGAACAAGAAATGCAGTGATCCCTCGCCCACAAACCTCTCAATGTGTGCACTATTCCGCGTATCACATCAGCTCTCCTGAACATCGAGCACATCTCACACAAACACATAGTGTCCGTCGGTATCACATCGACACGACGGCCCATCCACAGGTTCTTCCAGGTACTGATCGCCTTGTGATCAACTACACATAATAGGGTCTGAACGCCCATTTAGAGACAGACATCCACAGTGATATACACCTTGATTACTGTTGCACAGCTTCGTGATGTTGCAAAGCAATTCGGCCTTAGAGTAGCCAATTAGGTCAAGAAAGCTGACCTGCTCCAGATGATCAGAGAGGCCCCCTGCCGAGGAGTTGCAGAAGCGTCTCTCCCGAGCAATGAATCCCCACCAGAAAGCGCAGTGGCTCCGTGAGCTTCGTCGGTTGAACGAGGAGGTGACTGCTAGCTTGCAACCCAAGACTGTAGCGAGGCAGATGGTGGCCCATCCACTGGAGCGCTTCCCTCCCCTATGCAGGATCGCTAAGCGAGTGATGAGGGGGCCGAGGTTTGAACCCTTAGGCCGGAGCATGAGGCAAGAAGGCGAACACATTCTCGACCAGCATCTCGGGGAAAGGGAGACAGAGGAGAGAGGACGCCGGTCAGTACACTGGACATTCTTCAGTGGTCTAGAAGGAGACCTCACAGGCCAGATCATGCAAAAGATCCAGCAGACTTTTCAGAACGCCTTCTACCTCCGCTACACCCATACCTATCGCATCCGTCACGTCGAAGACGGTAGGGTGATGCTCTTCCACAAGAATGCTCCAGGGAGCCCGTGGCTGAACACGATAGGAGCAGCTCAGGACTGGGTGGCAGCAAAAGAGCAAACCCACCTCGACACAGCCAATATCGATCGACCCAACACCAAGTGGGCCTTCGTTTGATCAATCAACGTTGAGGTCAGGGCTGTCATCGACCGGCAACTTCTACTTGGGACAGGCCCCCCTCCCAGACTGGCTACGACAGAAGAAGAGCATGACTGCCCTTGACAGCTACAGGGGCAACATGTGACTCTGGAGATGTCTAGCAGTCTACCGAGGAACGAGAGCTGATAGAAGTACAGCTCCTGCACGAGGGCTTGCCACACAGCTCTACGGCAAGACAGTGACAGTACCTGATGTCCGCAAGATCTCGCTGGATCAGCTGGACAAGGTAGATTTCTTCACCACATTCGGGATTCGCATGTATGAACCAACCGAAGAGGGCACCTGGCACTTTATCAGGCATGCGGCTCACTACCGTGACACCATGACCATCGGAGTGTGGGACCACCACGCCTTTTACATCAAGAACATCTCCAACCTGGCACATACACTAGTCTCCAGTCACTGTCAGCAGAAGTGTATGCAGGTATGCAGTCTTCAACACCACGCTGATCACTGTACAGGCGGCAAAACAACAATCGTGTGTCCTGGCGAGAAGGTTGAGGCACCACAGTCTGTGTATGAGAAAGCCTTCTATCCGCCCCAACCATCCAGTTCAGTGGCCACTCATTGGATCGAGTATGAGTCGAGAAACGGAGGCATACACATACACCATGTAGAGTGTGGGCACGGTGGCGAGCATTGGATCAAGGGCACTCCCGTAGATGGTTGTGATCTGAGCACCAACACCGTTTACCAGTTCCATGGCTGTCACTTTCACGGGTGGCCACACCACCAGCGAGGTGAGGATGCGGAACAAAGATACCACAAGACAGTCCTGAGAGAGGAGAAGCTGAGAGCATCTGGATGCACGCTTGTGGTACAGTGGGAGTGCTGTATAAAACGCTGTCCAAGTGTCCCTAAACGAGTTCGGACTGTCCCATACCCACACTTCATAGTTTACGACTTCGAAGCACTACTAGATGATATCAAGACTCATCCTACAAAGACTCTCACGATCGAGAGTACTCACATACCTATGTCTGTGTCAGGTGGCTGCTCCTTAGATGGCGCCACGAGTGAGCCCACTCACCTCTGCAATCCTGACCCCAAAGAACTGATCAGAGAGTTCATGCTGGTGATCCAATAGCAAGCATATCTAATCCGGACAAGAGTTAGGGCACAGTACATACTGACAGACCTGGACAAGCTCCCAAAGTGACAGCAGCGACTGATCAACGAGTGGTGTGACCAAGTACCTGTACTGGGGTTCAACTCTTGACGGTATGACCTGAACCTCATCAAGAAATACTTTGTCGATGAGCTGACTGAGGGTACAGGTACAGTGAAAGTCGCCAAGAAGGCTAGTCAGACCCTGTTCCTCATAACGCCTGAGCTAAGGTTTCTCGATGTGCTGAACTACCTCGGCCCAGGAGTCTCATATGAGGTATGGATCAAAGCTTATGGGTGTACACAGCAGAAGAACTGGTTCCCATATGAATGGTTTGACACACATGAGAAGCTCAACTATCTATGGCTTCCTGACTACTCAGCATGGACATCTAAGCTCAAGGGTGGCTACCTCTTGACGCGATCAGAGTGGGAACAGTGGAACCAGACATTCAGAGAGCATGGAATGCGGACATTCGCCGACTGGCAGCGATACTACAGCAACCTGGACGTCAGTCCATTCACCAAAGCCCTAGAGTGGATGCGGGAGTTCTACACAGAACAAGAAATAGACATCCTCAAAGACGCGGTGTCTCTCCCAGGTGTGTCACTGCAGTACCTCCTACGTGGAACCGCTCAGCACATGCCAGATGTTAGCCTCTATTCATCATGAGAGGAAGCCTACGGGATGCTGAAGGGTGCTGTTGTTGGAGATCCCAGCATCGTGTTCACCAGATAGCACGAGGCCGGTGTGACTCGAATCCGCCAGAGTGAGCATGTCTGCCAACATCTACTTGGCTATGACGCAAATGCTTTGTACCTGTCAACGATGGCCAAAGAGATGCCATGCGGTAGGAGACAGTGCACCATTGGTCCGGTGCCAGTGGTATAGCTAGCTTTAAGGAGGCTCTCCTAGCAGTCAGCTGGTTTGGGTTTGCTGATGTGGATATAGAGGTCCCCAAGGCTCTGTGGGCAAGGTTCGTAGAAATGCCTCCTCTCTTCTATAACCGTGAGATCCCGGTAGAGGCAATCTCTTCTGAGATGCTGGCATATCTAGGGCGAACAGGGAGGAAGCGTCCCACCACCCAGAATCTGGTCGGTTCCTTCTCTGGCAAGAAGCGGCTGCTGTATGCACCGACACTCCAGTGGTGTATAACCCATGGCCTGCAGATCACTGCTGTATACCGCACCATAGACTATGAGGCCAAGCGCCCATTCGAGTGGTTCATGGAGAATGTTACGAAGGCCTGCTGCTCGGGAGATGTAGATAAGAGCAAAGCGCTCCTGGAAGATCTCTTCAAACTGCTCGGCAACAGTGCCTACAGGAAGCTCATCGAGGCCCTAGAACATCATAGCAACGCCAGCTTCATGAAGGATGAACGCGTGGTCCTGTGTAGTACATGGTTTGAAGATCTCAAGGAGATCTCGAGGAGATCGGTGAGTCATACGAGCTCCAGAGTCACAAGCCGAGAATCACTATTCGAACGCCCTTCCAGGTGGGGATAGCCGTTTATGAGCTCGCGAAGCTGCTAATGCTGGAGTTCTACTACGACTTCCTCGATTGCTACGTAGCTAGTGACAGCTTTGAGTACCTGCAGATGGACACTGAGTCCACATATATCGCTATAGCAGGCTCCAACCTCGCCGACGTCATTCGCACTGAGATGCGAGCAGAGTACCAGGCTCATAAGCGGGACTGGTTAGCTTGGGACAAATGGTCTGGACGGACTCCGAGACTGTTCAAGCTCGAGTTCGAAGGCTCTCATGGTATCGCTCTCTGCTCCAAATGCTACTACGTGGAGAGCACAACTGCAAGTAAGTGCTCAGTTAAGGGAATGTCAAGCGGCAGAATGAAGTCTCTTGGCAGAGGTTCTACAGCACCCTACATGGCAGGGTGGACAGAGCTAAAAACCGAGGCCTATGCATGCGCAACCAGGGTATGGTGACGTATGAGCAGGAAAAACTCGGACTCTCCGCTTACTGTGATAAGTGCCATGTGCTGCCAGATGGTGTCCATACCGAGCCCATCGAGTATCATGTTACCACCACAGGTGGTGGTAGCTGCGTGTCTGCAGGGACTAGCTGAAGCTCTTCTACGACAAATGGTCGCCTAGGCACTCCGTGCTGGCATGCCAGGTAGTACAGTGTAGGCCGCCCCTCCGCCTCTACATACCTGTCAAGCCTGTGAACATCTATCGACCAGTAAGGATCTGTTGCACACCGTCGGCCACCTTCCAGCTCACCAGGCTCATATAGGTACCGAACCAGAGAATCAGGTGGCAGGCACTCCTCTCCCTTGTTCGCTCCTCCAGAGCTGTGACTGGCTACAGCAGAGTGTCTGCTAGCCTCTACCAGCTTCTTCCCAATTATCCTAGTAACGTCGGCATTGGATCTCTCCACCACAGCAGGTAGCCCTCTTACCCATACTCTAGAACATTCACTCGGCGCGGCCATTTCCTGGGCGTATTGGTGTCGGAACAGTCTCTCTGCCAGTGTCTGATTCCACCGCTCAATGATAGCCTGGGCACGGTGATGCCCTACCTCGCCTCACATAACTGCCACACTGTGTTTCCGCATGAGGGCTGCAGTCTCACCTCTGAACTCCTTACCCTCATACACCTGCAACAATTCAGGCCACTGGAGGGGATTTTCCGAAGCCTCGTAGACCCCCTGGAATGACTGAGCCACCTGGCCAGCTGACTTGTCTGTGAGCGGTACTGCAGCCTTCTACCTGCTGGCGACATCGACGATGGTGAGGGCATACTTGTAGGTCTTACTACCAACCGAGTCGTGTGGAAGGAATAGAACATCTGCCTGGTGAACTCTGTTCAGGACAGTTTCATCGAAATGGGCATGCCTGATGTGCCATGGACGAGGTCTGTATTTTTGCCACATCATGTGGTGGCTGAGCCACTGGCTAACTGTCTCCAATGTGAAGTTGTGGCCCTTGCGACGTGCAGCCTCGAGTAGTTGAGGGGGCTCATGGTAAAATCCACCAGGCTGATAGTAGAGTTCCTCAAGAAAGACGGTTGATAAGCTCCCAGATTTCATCACTGACGTCCACTCCCGTCCTGTCATGCATGGCCTGGGTGAACTCTAAACAAATAAACGGCCATCATTCATTCGATCATCACCTCCTCAAACACCTCCGTACACTGGCGTCTAGTCTCTGCTGGATCCTCACTGAAGAGTAGTTTATCGATCAACCCTCGGAAGTTAAGTGTCTTGACCAGGTCGTACAGAGATGTCATCCTTATATAGCATGGCTTAAATGTTCTGCAGCACAGATGGCTGCGAGTGCTATGGCAATGTATGGTAGACAAGGGCCTGCGACTCCGAAGAACGTACCTACTCCTGAGGCGATGGCTGGTATGGCTTCAGAAATATTCTCCACACCATGGAGAGCATTGTTGGCGATCTTGTGGACCGTCTCGCCAGCCTTCATTGTGAACAGATTGATCAGAGCCCCAACTGCTGCCAGCAGACCGATAGAACCCTTTACGTAAGTTCGATAGATTCCTTTTGCTCTCTGTACTAGCTTGCGGGATTCAGGCTCTACATCATCATACTCACCACTGACATCGTAGTCTGCATCATAATCCTCCTCATCATAGTCCTCCTAATAGTCCTCACCATCAATATCCTCGACTGGATCTTCATAAGCCTCTGGTTCATACATCGCTCTGGGGATCCGTCGCTGGGGGACAGCTATATAATAGACTATAGCATGGCATCCGCAATCTTGAATGTGGGCGTGTTTGCCTTAGCGAACTGGGGATTCAGCTTTGCCGAGAAGAAAGTGGCAGAGGTCGAGCGTGAGCGTCATAACCAAGCGATGGAGAAGCTGTCTAAGGAGAAGTTTGAGTACAGCAAAGCACTCGAGCATATGCGCAAGAGGGAGGCACGCTGACAACAACTCCGAGCTCAGGCCAACCAGAGCATCAATGAGGTAGATGAGAGTCTCGATGAGGACTACGAGGCTGTAAAAATATCTGAGCCAACGTTCGACTATGAAGCATCGATAGGTCAGAAGACAGCAGAGCTTATAGTAGTAGTGGCAGCTGCAGCTGTGATGACAGGAGTCGTGCTCTATGCAGGCTCAAGCTGAATACCTGATGTGTTCGACACGCATACCTTAGCATAGCCAAAGTAAAGTACTGTCACACCTAATGAGCGAGTCCCAGCTATAAGATTTCCGATGTTGAAGCTGAGCCAGTTACTATGATTAGGTGGGATGTCCCTGCCCCCGAGGTGGTGACGGCCCTTGAGTGCCGACTCGAGGTCGTCGCTTCCACTGGTTAGTTGCAGAAGCGCATATGACTTAGTTCTCTATCTGTAGAGTTGGTAATCAGCCAGCTCGCGTACCTCGCCAAGTACATTGGTCCCAGCATCCACAAACTTGAAGTCGTCTAGCTTATCCACCTGCTGGGTGGCTCCTCCCATCTGAACCAGGACCGCAACAGCGACACAGTTCGATATACCACGATACAATGTCAGCTCTACCCGTTGGTTAGCTGTGGCTTGGACCTGCTGGTGTTCTCGCTCCACATGCACGATTCGCTGTTTGGAACCCGTTTGCTTCAGCTCCTGGTCATTCTCGTCGTGCCAGACATGAAGTCTTGGAGCATTCATCGTCACATCCGGAGGAACAGCCTAGGTCCCCACTGCTACTGTAGAGAGTCAGGATAGTCTTATAGCTGATTTGCTAGCGGCAGAGTAGGCTTATCCCGAGCACCACAATAGCTAGGCCTGACACCACTCGTGGAGCTGCCATGGGAAGCGGTGTCGTGTCGACTGGCTATAGTGTCGGGGTTGGAATGCCTTTATGTGGAGCTGCCATGGGAAGCGTGTCGTGTTGACTGGCTGCAGTGTCAGGGTCGGAACGACTGCATGTGCTGCCATGCCTGTACTACGCATAGGTGCGTTGATATCAGTGTTGAAGCCGAAGTGGACACCGGGGGAGTTCCCCTCGACTATCGTGTTGTTTTAGCCCTTGACTTGGAGGTCCTCGATGTTCACGATCATGTTGCTCGGAATCAACCATAGATGTGGTGAAATAGCAACGTCAGGTTTGCGATGCGCCTTCTGCAATGCCTGGTCGAACTTAGCAATAAGACTACTACTACTGGGGTCTGCCACGATGATCATATCCTCAACCAGACTGATGAACATGGCCTGGACCTCTGCTCTGCTGACACCATCTATGGAATGACGCAGCTTGCTCTGTGCTGTAAGGAGACAGTAGCACAGTGCTTCCAGGGACTGGTTGATCCGAACGATCCCGGCTGGTGTGAGGCCTGAGGTGGTGTGTGGGACAAAGTACTTCCACACATCTGGATAGTCCTCCCGCAAGTCAATGATGTGCATATTTTGCACCAGCACTCCAGTGTCGGAGTCTGGATCGAACGAGAATGTCACTGTCTTCCGACGGCCTACTCGTCGGGGTGTTCGATAGCGGAATCCTGAGTAGTCACGTATCGGGTCACCATACATAACCCCTAGACCGTTGTTATCACCACCATGCCACTGATAGTCTGGGTGAGCACTGAACTCTCTCTGTAGGCTGCTGGCCGCTGAGACGCTATGACTTTTGGGCTGTGGATCAAAGTCGTTTGTATCAGGGAGGCTTGCACGCAGCTCATGGAGGATTCGTCGCACCGTGAAGTACACATGGAATCTGAGACAGCTGGCGATGAGCATGGCTTCAGGAGTACCAGAATAGGAGTGAAGCATGGTGGAACTTACTCCACATCCTGCCGTGGCACACCACATGGCAAAGTTCATCCATATCAACCCACCCGCTGGAGCCTTTGAGGTATTGCTGTCACACTTTAGGTTTCTCTGTGTGGTACAGGGATTGGAGCTTCAATGTATGGTGGTACTCTTCATCGGTGACCTGTCCATCCTCGAGAGCCTTGCTGACAGACTCGTCGATAGTCCGTAGCATACTCTGTTACAGTGGCACATACTTAGCATGCTTCTCCAGCCTCCTTGTGATCTGCCGCTACCCCACCACCAAGCCAGTGGCCAAGACAGTGGTAGCTAGTGTCACGCCACCCAGCGGGATGGCGACGATGGCACCCAGCCCTGTAACGAGAGTGGCCACGGCTGCCACACCAGCACTGGCTCCAATCACACCCACAGCAGTAGTTGCATGCGCGAGGACATTGTAGGCTGTCTTATATTGCCTGCACGTTCTGCTGTACCTTTCTGTCTCATGGACGAGATTCTGCCTGATGTCATCTACCTGCTGGAGTCGCCAGCCGTGTACTGCTCTGCCCTCATCAGCAGTCAGGGAGGGGTATAGTTCTGGTTGCTTCCGTCACTCTGATTTTGCCATAGTATACCTGGAGATTAAACCTGCATCACCTGCAGAATCTGCTCATGAGTCATAGAAGGGTTCATTTTTGAGAGCCTGGTGAACCGTGCCAGCTTTTTAGTGTCGAGACAGATGTCTCTTAGAGAAAGTGGTCATCCAGCACTATGTCGGGTGCCAGTAGCTTTCTGAGGCGTGACATCTGGAATGTCACCTTATGACCAAGATAGTAGGTCCGCCGCTGGATGGCTTTCTTGGTCTTACTCTTCTGCGCCTTCTCCTCTTCTCACTGTATGACATCTGGCTCATCGTCGTATGTGAAGACATCTGGCTCATCGTCGTATGTCAAGTGTCGTGCATCCCGCTTAATCTCCTCCATGAGGGCCTGCCAGTATCGGGAACCTTCACTTTTCTTCGCCTCCTTGCCTTGCTGGCAGCCTGTTGATACCAGCTCTCCCACTGTAGTCGCTCTCCTTCTTGTTGACATATATGTTGCTGTTCGTTTAAGGCCTTTGTGCAACCCTCTATCGGGTTCATCATCTCGGCAAAGGTCAGATATTCCTGGTGTGATGCCATGTTATCGTCAGGCCAATGAGTAATAAGAGTGTAAACTCTAAATGGGCGTCCGATATCCCATCCATGCTAGCATATATGTTAATGGAGGGGCTGTCAAACAGGTGATTTACAGGTGTGAACAGGCTAGGACTGATAGCTTTCCATAGGTTGCTGTTGGCACGTGGGAGATACTCTATTTTGTCCCGGCCGACTTCTAACAGTGAGCTGCTGTGTGCACTGCCTGGAGGTTGATGTAGCACATCGGCGTGTATGTATGTTGTGCCCCGCTGGGCACCTCGAAGAGGACCCATTCTACACGGTACTGTACCACCCGTCTCCCTTCTAGAGAGGGTGAGATTACGTTCTCACCACCGGAGAGAAGCAGACGGACAATCGGCATGGTTATATCTCCTGTTTAAACGCCTCATATAGCATGCTATGGAACCCATATTTGCTCACTCGACTGGTCTTGCTGACCTGGCAGATGTGTACGCAGTTGATGCTGCCAAGGTAGAAGAGAGCTATGGCAAGTCATTCGCCCTACAGTATGAAGCAAACTCAAAGGCATTCTCCCTCCACCCCATTGGTGGTGATGGGGGTGGAGCTGCTCATAGACCTCAAGGATGTGTCGAAGGAGCGCCTGGGTCGCAACATAGATGGCCACAAGACCGTGTTTCAGTATGATTTCCCGAAGAGGAAGTACATCATCGAGCCGTTGATTGAGGTCTCGGATACAGATGTGGTGGACATCAACACCCTAAATGACGACCTCGGCTTTCATCTGGTCAAACCATATTCAAGCAGTGCCCCGCCGATAGCCCTTGATGGTCTGCTATTGACCATGGCAAAAAACCTGCAGTTCATATTTGAGAAGAATGAAGTGTGGTACCGCGCTGGACCTGGTGGTGACTGGCAAACATGGTTGCCACTATATAGGCCTCCCACAGTCATTGACATAGTGGTTACTCCCCTCTCCACTATTGTGAAAAGGCATGGCACAGTTCGAAAGCTCTATAATCGGGGATCATCCTTCCTCACCTACATAGGCGAAGGTGTCTCCATGGCAAGGGTGGGTCACCGGATCGGGGTTACAGGTGGAAAGCTCCTGCTGCGTCGTCCATTCGATGGACCAGACGAAGCTGTTAACCTCCAGGAGGTCATCCTATGGGTAGATGGTGTGTCACATGTCTCCAAAGCCAAGGGTGCTGTTAAACTGCTTTAGCGAGTCAGACTCACTAGTCCGCAAACGACTCATATAATCCTAGAGCTACGCTTCTTAGCCGGCGGCAGAGTGAAGCAGCTAGCCCTTACCCCTGAGGGGATGAAGATCACTACAGATCTGGCACAGATATTTCTCGAGGGGTTCCCTCTGTTCAGTTTAACTCTTCATGTATAGCCATGATTCTCATCATACTGCTTGTGCTGGCGTCTACAGCAGTGGCACAGGGCGCTGAGACTGCCATGATATTGGATGCCAAGTGGGCCCACTTTCAGGATGATCCCCAGTACAATCCTTAGGTCGACCACTTGCGGAGAAACATTTACGACCGCTTTCACCCACGTAAAGAGATCGAGTCTATCTGCCACTTCTATGGTGTGGAGAGGGTAGGACGTGATTCTCTGCGTAACATGTGAACATGCCAGAGTCTGCCGTGGTGCAAATGCTAAGCACTTTAGCATCCTACCAGGTGAGTGTTGTCAAGGTAGATGGAAGACACTATGGGTGGTCCCATCATGCCGATGCCACTCTGGCAGAGACTACATGTTTGTGTGAGCCTACACAGTCCCATCTCCATCTAGAGGCATACCCCAAGCACGACATGTCTCAACAACCCTATGCCCCAGGGATTGAGAAGGCGGTGGGGGCCACGGATCGCCGAACGGCTGCCAGTTGAGGGAGGTGGTATCATTTTGACTAGTAGTGGGCTCGGAATTAAAATAATACTACCTCCCTCAACTGGCAGCCGTTCGGCGATCCGTGGTGGCCCCCACTGCCCTCTCAATCCCTGGCGGCATAGCTCCCATCTCCATCTAACGGCATACACCAACAACATGTCTCAACAACCCTATGCCCCAGGGATTGAGATGGCGGTGGGGGCCACGGATCGCCGAACGACTGCCAGTTGAGGGAGGTGGTAACATTTTAATTCCGACCTTACTACTTCATCTGATGATAAATCTCAATGGCCAAAGCTCGTATATGTCATGAAATGGTGTTCATTTGGTAAGTGACATGATGCCCATTTTTAAAGAATAGTACGAAAATACAATTGTGCGGTAATGAAAATTTAAATGTACATAACTGTACATCTAAATAAAATAGCCTCAGGGATTATGCACTCAATTTAATTATCCCTTTCGGTTTCGGCGCTAATTTACTTGTGAAGCGGCCCGTTCAGATTTTAAGCATTGGAAGAACTTATGTTTCCCAAACAACTCAAGTAAACGCCGCCAGATGCACATATTTCGGATACAAAATCGAAACTAGGATCGCCATGTCAGAGATAAGACATGGAATGAAGAATTGAAAGATAAAATATCCAGCGGGAATTTTCAAAAGTTGTACCAAAAGTACCTCTCAGAAGACATCGTTATTCACATTATCAGCGTACTTGGAACTGTGCCAAATCTTGGGAAATCTCGAATGGTGTGCAGAATCACACGACAATAGTGTTTAACCATCTAACGAACTTGCCTCATACATTTCCATGTACGTGTTATATATGTGGTAAAGATGAGTGCGTGCAGAGATTATCTAGAAATTATAATCATTGGTTTGACAGCGACTGGCATTTCCAGAGAAACATGAAAGAGAGCTGGCAGTTGTGACGCAATACCTGACACGATAAGGAGATCACACAGACAATCCTTCCAGATGTAGAAAGAGTTTATAAATGTAGGACTGATGAACATACTTGGTTAAGATCTGGTTAAGATTTACAGGATACAGGATCATCGTAAAATCCATGTGCATGTAACCAGCAAGGCCGGATAAACCAAGAAGCTAAAGAGGCAGGTGCGTAGTCTAAATTTCGTGTACCCAAAAGTCTGAGACTATCTCTAGATTTAACAATGTTGGTGTTATTTGCGTGTGAAACTCCAGAACTCGAAAACTAAAGGATTCCAGTATACAGATACACCAAATAACTCTAGCAAAGGAATTATGCAAAGGCTGTCTGGAAAACGATCGCGACGACCATGTATGTTGGTGAGTGTAAAGAAAGAGAGCAACATCATAACCCGTCTTGTGTTAACAGCGCCTCAACGCGCTCACAATGCTACCTATATCAAATTAACCTTTTAGAGCTCTAGATTTCTCAGAGAATTGTAATCCTCAATCAGTAAATGTACATTTAGAGAAGACAACGTGTGTAAATTTGCCACAGAAAATTAAAATAATAACTTTCTGTTGCCACACGTTTTGTTCAGCTTGATCATTAAATGGTTAATTTTCAAGAGAACCCAACTTTTTGCTTTGGCAGTGTACATGTGCCGGTTGTGGGTTCGCTTCCCTATTAGTGCTAATATACTGTAATGCCACGACTACTTCTATAACTAAATTATTGAATCTGACGATAAGCCCAGAATAACATATCCGTTCATTTTGTGTTCTTACCGACTGCAGCAATGACATCATAATCATATGGTTTCGATGGTGTCCAATATAAAGCATGCCTGTAACTCTAAGCCTGTCATCTTCAAACAGCAAGGTGTCCGGCATACCTGATGACATCCAGGGACACATGATCATTCGTGCAGTGTCGCAGTGTTTCACATAAAATTCACCATAGAAACCGATAGTACAGAGACCATTATTTCCGGCCTAAAATTAAGAATAAATATAAGAATATTGGAAAGCCACCACGCACATATGCGCGGATATGTATATACGTATGTACACATGCACAAATTCCCCGATCGCGCACATGTATGCGTATGTGTTCACATGCTGCCGTGAAAGGACCAGTCATCATACATGTGTGAATGTTATGAGTGATAAGACTTACCACGAAATACGATTCTGGTGAATACCACGGAGGCGTAATGAGATCGGCAATATGCAGTGCCCGCAATTTATGTTGATCGGACCAGGCTGGGTTTTCTGCCATCTCCCTGATACAATCAATTGCCTCAGGATAGCTACAATCAAATTGGGATTAACGGTAAACACCCCAGGAATAGCACAATCCTAAGGTAAAAGACTGTTGACAGTATCTTCTTCTAAATTAGTATCCATTATAGTGGCACAAATCGCAGGATTGTATCCAGGTTTCAATGATAGTATGCGGCTAATGGTATTTCTAGTCCCCTGGACAAGATGTATGTGTATCTACGCCAAATCTGGGTGTAGACAGACAGGCATCGCACTTTTACATTAATTGAATTATCACTTCTACTCCTGTGTGGGGAACGATAACTTAGAATGAAGAAACTAGACAAAACTCCAATTACTGTGTGACCGTCCGTACATACACATGGCGATATCTTGCGATGCTACTAGCACACCACCACTACACATCCCTCTCCTTGTTAGTTTTGCAAATCCATGAATAAAAGAGAGGAACGAGAGGATAGAAGTGCAATGTAAGAAGTAAGGGAATGAAGATTGGAGAAATGTAAAGGGCTATGGTGAGGAGAAACAGGAAGGTGGAGAGGTGGAAAGGGATGGATGGAAAGAGGGAATAGAGGGAGGGAGGTACGGATGGAGGGGCAGGTGGGGAGGGAAGGAGGGAAGTGGCGGAGGGGGCGGTAGGGGGCGAGTGAAGGTGGGAGGAATGGATGGAGGGAGAGTGAGTGGGGAGAGAGAGAGAGAGATAGAGAGAGAGAGAGAGAGAGAGAGAGAGAGAGAGAGAGAGAGAGAGAGAATGAGAGACCGAATGGGTTCGAGTGGAATATATCTTTGGATTCCCCACAATTAACGATACCAGATACCAGAGTTATGAGCTAAGAGTAATAATATATATAAGCAGCTGAAAATTAATCTGAGAATAGAGTTTGACTATTTAACAGAACAAAGGCTGGATTCGTTACGCACATACCTGTACGCTGACAAGGCGCTGATCATTCCCGTACATGAAGCAATTTGCGGCGATGGTAAGGAGAGAACTGAAAAATTAAAAATGTTGGTAGAGTTAAAAGCATTATAATGTATTATTAGGGGAAAATAACTAAAGAATATCACCAACTATTTATATGATGTTCCCTTTGGATGTTAGTCAATAATTTGTAAAACATATTTGACTACTAAAGTCTTATTGAGAGAACATGAAAGATTATCGTCACTGTAGATTCCCGGAAATTAAATCTTTCAAACTTTGTTTCTTATATTTATTTCTATTCCCGGTAATTAGTAGGTCGAAAAGACCTTTACATTCACAGAGAAATGTGTTCGTAACATGTGCATGAACATGTTGGATGTAATGAAACTAGTCATAGATCAAATGAATTTACTTGTGGGAAGCTATGAGTGTTCTCAAACAGTAGAGCCTAGCGAACACCTTGATACAAAAATCAAAATACGTCACATGTTAGCTGATATTACAATCAAAATTACGTTGCTCCGTTACGAAAATCGCATTGTATGTCTTTCATGACTTTCCAATTACATAAAGAGAGTGGTGAATATTTTGAAACTATATTTCGACTAGGACATTCCCAGTGAAATTAGTTTCAAAATAGTCGGCAGCTTACATGTACCTTTCCATTTAGATTCTTTGAATGCAAGTTTCAACGTTTCAAATCGATTCTCTTGAATTTCTTGAGGAGGTTTGCTATAATGAGGTTTCTCAATCTTGTATACAAACAAGATTCTTCTAAAACTAATGCTAATACACTACAGCTCATAAATAACTTAACCTGCTTCCAAAACTAAGTCAGTAACATGTTAGTTAATACAATCCTGAACACGATGTAAGAAATGTTCTGGTACACATTTTGGAACACAATCAGATTGGAAGCCATTGCTGCCTCGAGCAGCAGAGACTTCAAATCTAATTATGTTCAAAATATTCCACAGTAGGTTTTATTTTGTTTTAGAAACAAGCTACATTATTGGCGAGCTGTACTATAGCGTTGCCACTCACGCGACTGCACGTCTGCTTTCAGATGGTCCCCTTCGCAATTACGCTCATAAAATGCTGTATAAAAGTCGTGTCCCTGTGAAGGGTTTCTCAGGTGAACCATCTGGAGCACAGTCGAATAGACACAGTTTGTGCTGGACAATACACAGTCATAGAATTTATACCATTTCCTGAAAGACAGTGTTAATCTGGATTTAGTAAGACATCATACATCGCACACTTAGTCCGATAGGCAGTTAAGTCAGACAAAGTCTTGTATGCATTTATTTGACATATCAACGTCGTCACCTTTCTATTCAAGTGCTAGAGCGATCGGAGATTGCCTACCATCACCCTTATGTTTTGCCACGTTGTAAAAGGTCTCGGATTTTTCGGATTTTCAACCTTTTTGTGTTAAAGTATGAGACAATTCAAATCAGCACGTTCCGAGATATCCATAGAAACATAAATTGATCCGTTTCGGATCTGGGTTCTTTTATCCAGATCGCGACCAACCACTGGAAACATTTGCAGGACAAATTCCTATATTGTTTTAAACTTTGGTGCTAAATCGTACCAGTAATTCTTTTTAGACAAACGGAAAGATATGCAGGTAGGCAGGCAGGCAGGCAGGCAGACAGGCAGACCCGATTACAATACCCTCTTCACCTTACATGGCGAGGATAATTATAAGAAATACAAGCACATTTGCATACTCACAGACACTCGGCATTCCCAATGTCGATGTTTAAATTGTTGATAAACACCAATTGTTCGCTCCAATATCTCTTCTCCGGCGTCTGACCATCCTCTGTGAGATGCCATTCCTTACAAGCGTCAAATGCGCTCTCAAACGACTCGTTGATACAATTATCCACAAAATCATCTGAAACGAGAATTGATTAATTTATCGACATATCGTTCAATTGATTGCGGATTAACTGACTGACTGGCTGATTAAACGAATGGATACTTGCTCGATATGTCTATAGAGATGTCTGCCGGTTTGTACGCCAGTAAGTCGGTCGGTCGGTAGGGTGGGTTGTCGGGCAGGCGGCCAGTCGGGCCGTTATAGAAAGTTTGACTCAGTTAATTGCTAGCGTGTACGTGCCGTCAATACGAAATGTTTCTTCACATTCATGTTAGCGAATGAGATCCAATATAGCTGTAAGTTAGGAAGCTTTGTCAGATATCTCAACAAAATTGAGAAACCTGCCGACATACCTACTTATACTAGTTACCAGTCGTAACCAATGGATGCATTCCTCGGAAAACCATGTAATCAAAACAGCTACATTATGAGTCTTGAGGAGTGATCTCTAAACACAGGTGATCTTATAATACAAGTAATATGCCATAGGAAACGTCTCCTTTGGTCGGGATATGATGATGAATCAATAGGACACGTGCTATTTACATAACGTGAAAGGTGTCCTTATACCTGAGTGTATACGGATGTGTTTGAACTTAAAGTGGCCAATAAACATTACTTGATCACCACGGTAAGTGACGTGTTATCGGGAGTGTGATAAAATGACAAATGACAAATTCTTTATAATGTAATGATATTCTATTGAATATTTTGAAACTAATCCAGTCGAATAAGTGTCAAATATATTCAACAACTTTCCTGTATAGTTATCTTGAAATTGAGACACTGCCATTTCAAGAGGTAACTTCTTAAGCTACCTGCTTATAAATAATAAACAATTTGTTACCATAGGCAGGTGGTCCCTAAATACAAACAATTTGCCAAAGGAGCTAAAATACTGTGGTTCTTTAGAGAGGTGAGCTGTCGAAAAGGTTGAGCTATTACTCTGCGTGTACCCTGGATGCGTCAGAAGAGGGCAATGCTAATTAATATGAAGCAATTTATAACAATATATAAATCGTCATTTGTCTGAATATGCATATATATGAGCGTGGTTAAGATCCGTATGTGGGGCTGTCTGTATCTAGTTACGGCGAATTCTGAGCGTTATTTTTCAATTTTCAAATCAGGTGTCTTAGCCCGTCCCCGCCCCCCCCCCCCATCGTCCTATTGCGTGGGTATCTGCCTCCCTCTCTGCTTCCGTATGGAGTAGCTATGTGTGTGGGCGTTTGTTAATTCGATGGTTTAGCCCGGAATCCTGGTGAATCAATTTCAATTTTCAAACCATCCATGCAGGTAAATTATCGCATATGTTGAAACTAATTTGTCAAGAATTTGTAAGAATTCAACAGCATATTATGTTTATCATTAATGACTCGCCATAGTCTACTTTAGCTTTAAGAAGGTTAAGATATGCGTATTTATATAATCACGACAATAAAATACGTAGGCCTATATCTATTTATTCCCTAAGGGTTGTCGGGAATACATAAACTAGAAAAAAAAATTTCAAAAGCTTCACTTCTGAGCTGTGAAGCTCAGTTAAATGGGTGATTCCAGTTTGTCAGTCAATAACATGACGTCATAATCACGTGGCGTGTATGATGACGTCATACTCAATTACGCCATGAATGCCGTAGCTAAGTTGTTTATTGCAAACTGCAAAGGCATACCTATAATTAAGCAGATTTATTTTAAAAGACTCTGCCTAAATTTGTGCGTTATTATCAAAATGCATCAGAACATTTGGTATGTGGATTGAAAGAAAAATCCTGATATTTGACAAGATGTCCGCAAATCCGAAGGCCTATTAAAAATCAGCATTTATCGAGTAAATCCGGAGGGTTACCTTGGGCCGACCCACCGACCGACCGACTGATAGTAGATGACAGTCATAAATAGACACTCGTGTATAATGTCTGTTCGACATACCGTCGTTGTTCAAGTGAAACACATTTATGGCCACTCATCGCTGCGTAAAAAACTTATCTTGATGTTTTAAATAAAATAATCAAATGTACTTGTGTGTGTCATTTACAAATGAGTAAAAGAATATGTTGAATATCAGCTGGACGTTTTGAATTTAAATTGGCCGGGAGAGGTTGTAGCCGTCAACAGATTCCAGTCAAGTTATTTTGAAAATATACAGCAGATAACCTGTAAGATTTAATCAGAATTCGGAGACCGTGAATCCGGGGTTACACATTGCTAAGGTAAATAAATATATGAAATTCGCAATTAAAACAGGTGTGTGGTCTCAATAGGCACACATAAACTTTTTCTAAATTTCAGTAGGCCTACTCTCTATAAGGATCACCTCATATATTGATGCTTTTAAGACTCGTGGTCGCAAAGTACAATAGAGAAATCCAATTTGTCACTCACGTATCTGACGTCATGATCAAATATGTTAAATAGTAGCTGACGTCACAATCATAATGAGGTAGCCCCGTCACGAAAATTAAAAAAACAACATCAATAAAGTGTATGAAATTTATGTGTTTGATGATTTTCCAATTTAATAAACATTCTGTTGAATATTTTCAAATTAATTCGACTAGGAGCTGTTCCTGCCATTGGCAGCAACGAGTCTGAGTCAAATTAGTTGCAAAATATTCTAACAGTTTATCTGTATAATTGCAATGAAATTTGGATTCTGGAACTTCAGTATTCCGAGTATACCAGTCGATTCCCAGACGCGTAAAATGTGTGCGAAGCTTGGTTAGAAATGGGTCGAGCTAGATAGAAATGAGCGGAACTTAGCTAGAAATGGACCCGTCTATTTACCAGATTTAGTCATGAAAATCTAAATAGTTCCTATATAAATGTCCATTTCCAGGCCAAGAGAAGACTATGTTTGACAAATTTACCACAGGAATGACTGGCACCAAGCTCCAGTGGTAATATCTGAAAAAAATAATCTTCTCTTGGCCTGCAAATGGCCATTCCCAAGA